>JAAXYX010003457.1:0-14393 GCA_036851915.1 Ptenothrix huangshanensis | reverse complement strand
AAACCGTACCATTGATTACAACTTCAATTTTTCAAGCATCTTACAATCGTTTTGAAATTCTTAGATGTAAGTATTAATTAAGTAAACTAATGTTAGTAGTTTGCGCTGTCGCTAGCTCTTCGAACTGTACCGTGAAGTTTTTAATAAACAACCGACTAAAATTTATTCTATATCACGTAATTATACGGTGACATTTAATATACGAATTCCAACGTAAAAGCCTCTGCAAGTATTGCAAAACATAAATTCCTGGCAACTTTTGCAATAAAATGTAAATATTTTCGGCAGTTCAAGAATTTACATATGAGAGAATTTTAATTATGTTCGGAAATTGCCAAAAATGCCTGGAATTGTTTTTTGAGAGAATTTAAAAACAGCGAAACAAGTGAAAATAGAGAATTCGCCTGGAATTTTTGAGATTGTGAAAAACTAAAGGTATTATTTTGTAACTTTGAATAACTGCTCGGTTTTTGGTGCAAATATAAATAAAGCACACCTGTTTTTGTATGGAAATTACTAAAAACGTTACTACATTGCATTGCAGATTCCATTACTGCAAGTAACTATTTATCATGGCTAAAAAAATGCCTCTTAATACTCCATTTCATTTATTATGGATAATTGATTTTTAGATGCAAGCTCTTATTAGAAGTTTTACGGTAACCAATCAGGAAAGGAATTTCTGCAAAGGAAAATATGTTCACCCATTTTGACCCTGCATTTTAGTTTCAACTTTTAAACTGCAGTGACATTATGCCATTTTTATTTCCTCACAAACTCCTCTTCTCTCTAGAAACACTTCTTCAGCCTACTAACTTGTGTTAAATTCTACTCCACAAGAATTTCTGATTCAGTTCAAGCTTGAGTACTTTTTGAGTCAGAACTTGAAAATAGATAACGTGTGCGGTTTTCCCTTTATTACAGTTAGCATAAGCATTGCTTCTAAGTCCATAAATACAACCTTAATTGATTTTTAATTTTGAATTTAGGATTTCTGTTCATGTGTTTATACGGACTTGCCAATCGATGCAACAGAAAAAAGCCGGGACCAAGATGTTTTCTTAGGCTTGAAATTAGCTGTTCTTGGTAAACAAACTGCAACAGAATCTTTGCACTTGAAGAAAATTTGCACCCATAATTGAGGCAAAAAATTTTATGTATTTTTCCTGAACCGCACAATATGTTTGTTGTTTCTCAGATACAAAATGCAAACAATGTTACAGTAACCGCTCAGATAATTGCATATTGAATGGTTTGCCTGCGTCTGCGGAAAAAGGTTTAACATGCCTTGCGTCTAAGGAAATTGCACATGACATGGTTTGCCTCTTTATTGACGAATTGGCTCTATGAAATAGCGTCATACAGAATCTGCAGATTGAATTTTAGATAAAGCTTTATTTACGATTAAATATTGCGATTTATTGCGTTCTCAATTCATTCTCATTCTCCTACAATCTGCATTTCAGATTCTTCTCAGGTTTATTTGCTTTATGTGTTGTTCCTGAAAAGTCAAGCTAGGACTCGAGTTTTACAGAGAAAGTTCAAAATATTGTGCAAATTGCAGAGAAGCTGTTCAGTACCTAATTAATTTTCTGATTTTGATTTCACAAAACATGGACAGATGAAGAATGCAAGAATAAAGTACGAGAAGTGACTGCCTTTGGTGGAACTTTCTATCAAGTAGCTACCAAGTGCAAGTTGCACATCCACAATTTCACAGCGTAGATTAATCTACAAAGATTCCCAAGAGAAAAAGTAAAAGATTCTTGAGTTGCATCTCAAATGAATATGGAATGGCTACTGTAAGCGAAGATGCCTTGAGTACCTCGACAAGATGTTTAGCCAGCAAATTAGAAAATGTCGGTGTTCTTACTAATTATGTTCAAAGCAATTCGGTTTTTGATGCATAAATGCAAAATATCTTGCATCTTGTTGTTCAGAGAAAGTTCTAGGATCGCTGCAGCTCATGGGTTGTGAGGTTAGGAGAGGGGAATTTCTTCCCGAATCCCATCACGTGGCCTTTGAGCTCTTTCTCAAGTTCGTGCTTTATTTTCATATTGCTGTAGATAATTATTTTCCTTTAAAAGTTACGAGTTGGATTTCAAATGAAAACTCTGAATTGGCTGCTGATGATTCTGGTCACTTTAATTGTGGCTGCTTGGGAGACTTTAAAGTTACTGTGGAATCAACTTCTGCGATTGCTGGCGATATTCCGAAGGAATAGCTGGGCATGCCAATCGATCTGCACTCGGTCTCCTTCCCCCTTGTTTTAAGCACTCCGCCTCCCCTCAGTATTAGAAATTCAATATTGCTTGCCTTTCTCCATTTTGTGCTTTGTTAATCACGGCCTTATTAGCTTTCAAAAATACCGATTTTATTATTATTATAACTTTTAAAACTTGTTTAAAGCATTCGGATAAAAAAAGCAGTAGGAATACAAAAAAAGACTCCGAAGGTCTCCGACTCAACTATTTTTCCTATAATTATAATAATTAAATGGAAGATTTGTAACTAATCTGCTTACAATTAGTATGATTTACTGCATCTTAGAAATCGAATTAAAAAGAATCTTCGAATGAGAACTGTCCAAGGCGGCGATTGTTGGCTAAATTACCTTCATTGACAATTTTGTTGATTAGTTTGAACTGGCGATGAGCAGAGTGCTTTTGACTGATCAGTTTTGTTTTCTCAAATTACTTACTTATTTGCCACATTCAAGTGCAGACTCATCCAGTTTGACTTTGCTCTATGAATCGTATCGCATTCAGTTACATTTACAAGCATTTGCATAGCAATGCAAAACCACAGTCTGCATTTAGAACTTTACAATGAAATGGAAATAATTAAGACGACTTTGATCTCATGTCTTTTGACAGCGCGACATTTGAAAACAAATTCGTAAGACTGAACGATTGTAAGGTGAATGAAGACGAAAATCATTGCCAGTCACGCAGTCCTTAATTCAATCGCCTTCTGTTACAGTCAACAGTCTGCATTAACTCATTGTGATTCTTGTCCGTTTTATTTGCTTCGAGTGTTGTCTGTGAAAAGTTCATTCAGTCTTTCACTGGAAAAATAATTTCATCTTTCGGAATGTCCTCTCCCGTTCCACATACCGAGTCCATGGGCTGGAAGTTGTATTCGTATTTGGAACAATTTCCACACTACTACGACGTGACATTTTCCGTTGGGCCTGAAAAAGTGCTTGTGAAGGCGTTATCTGTAATTCTGAGGTCGTCGTCTCCAGTGTTAGAGCGGGAGTTCAAGGATCGTTGGGATGAAGCCGTTGTGAAGGAAGGCGAGGGAATTCCCTTGTTGGAGTTTGATCCCGTTGCTTTTAAGCTCTTTCTCAAGGTTCGTGTTTCCTTTTTGTTTTGTAATAAATTCCATCTGCTTGATTTAAACCATAAGTTGGGTTGAAATTTTGAAATGGAAACTTGTGATTTTGTAGCTGATGATTCTGGACACTTGGTCTGTGGACGCTTTGAAGGCGTTGAAGCTGCCGTCGATTCAACTGCTGCATTTGCTAATGATCTGTCGAAAGTACGAAATGGGAACCGCAGTTAAGAGTCTGACGGAGCTGGTGACGGAGTTTGTGCAGTAATTGCCTTTCTTTCGTATTTTAAAACTTCATTAACTTCTGAATTCAAATTTTTGGAATGCTAGCGCTTATCGCTCAATGTTGTTGTTACTGTTACCAGGAATTTTCATCATTATGTGGAGACAGAGGATTTCTTGCTGCTTTCGCACCCACAGCTAGAGATGATTGTTGCAAGTGATGAGCTACTAATGAAAGAGTACGATGTGTTTAAATTCGCCTCCAGGTAATGGTACTTACGTTTGTTGTACTGAAATGTGCAACAGATTTTACATTATTGTATTTTGATGTAGAGAACAAGCGATTTAAATTCTTTCTACGTAAAACTAAACTTCTTTTATGTATGTATGCACGAGAACGTGGATAACATAGTTTTTCAGCATTATACCTTCACAGCATAGCTACATTTTTTTTATTTTTTAATAGTTGGGCGGAAGAGCAGTGCATGAAGCAGGAACTGCAGGCGACAGGAGAAAACCTGCGTCTGGTACTTGGAGACGTGCTCTACCAGATTAGGTTCCCTTTGATGTCAATTCTCGAATTCGGTACCGTAATGCAAGTTGATGGACTTTTGCAAATGAAAGAAGCTACCGAAATTGTCCATTCCATCGGGATGCGCGAAAGCAAAAAGTAATGTTTAATTTCAGCAGACAATTTTTAAAATTGTATTAAACAACTTACGGAGCATTTTTTTTTTGAAAAACGAGAATTGTATATGTCAGACTGTAAGGATCTTTTTTTGCATTTCCAGCGAGTTGAGCCACACAAAAGAACTCAAGTTCAAAGTGGAAAAAAGAAAAGAAAATTCGATTGCTTTAACGCCCAACAGTACTCCAATTACAACTGCTGCTAGAACTTCTAAGGTGGAAAAAACTAAAGAAAATGCATTTACTTCGGTGCCTCCTGGGACTTCGACAGTTTCTCTGGCCCAAGTCTTTCCAGTTGTTGACACTCCTTTTGTGTGCGACGGAAGTTTGAAAGGAAGTCAATGGTAAGTCCACTCAAAGTTTGTAATTGTACTTTTTTGTCACAAGTTCGACACCGCCGGATGCAATTACAACGTTTATGTACCTCAAATAGAGAAGCGTCAAACGAAATGGCGTTAGGAAAAGATCAACTTGACATAAACAGCAAACAAACTAAAGATGCTGTCTTGCAAATGCGTTGAGTTCAGCACGTATTCGGTTCCCAATTCACAATTGCAGTTACAAATGACTGCAAAATGTTTTAAAGCATCTTGCATAAAAACATTATGCTTAGGAAACAAGCAGTGCATACAAAAGTCATTTGAGCTTTAAACCTGCGTAGTTCTTAACTCACATTGCAAATTAACTGCAGGATTGTCTTGATGGGTTTAGGTTCCGCATGAATATGAAGATTTCTCTGCGTGGAGTGGGGTTCGTGGGGCCCATCGATGCGGACTCATTCTACGACGTCACTGTATTTATTCGAAAAGCCTATAGCCATGATGTAATGGGTACAACAAAAAAACGTATCTTCGCCGAGAAATCGAGAACATTCTACTTCATCTTCGATCAGCCCGTCGTTTTGGATGCGATTCCTCATGATGACTGGAAGAATTTCTACTACGTTAACTTTTCATTAAAGGTAAGAGAAAAGAAAATCCAAACAGTAAATAAATACAACCTTTTTATAAAATCTTAAAGGAAAAAGCTTAATATAATATACCACTTTAAACATCATAAGGAATGGAAAACCAAAACCAACTTTGAGAAAGAACCAAAGTCTTCAGCTTAAAGACAGTAAAACATGAAGAAACCGTATTTTGGAAAATCAGAATTAGAATCTGTAACTACCCTACGGCGGGCTATTGCCGACACAAAAGCCGTCTTTGACTTTCGACTGTTGCCCCGCACGTCAGAAAAAGTGTGAAGCGCCGAGTCTATATTTTGAATTTAATTAATTAATAAACTCCAAATTGAAGTAAGCGTTTGTGCGAGATTTGGAATTACGTTGACCCTGACGTCCCACTGTTTGCTTACCATCACCGGAGCGTTTAATAAATGCAGACACATTCACAAGCGCAATTGCATTTATGCACCTTGAACCTTAAAAAAACCTTGGGCTGCCATCAACGACAGTTGCCAGAAGTTAATTAAAACTACAAAACGTTATTATTTAAAATGTATTAGAAACTACAAGACCTTCTATACGAAGTGCTAACACACGCTAAAACACTGTTAAACGTATCTACATACTGAAATTTATAATCTTTTAAGGCCAGAACGTCGAGTTGTTTGTCTGCTAAAGATTCAAAAACAACAAATCTCTAAACCTTATTTTTAATGCAAACAGTTCAAAATGGACTTATGTCTTATGGACAAATGTTTACGTTATTGATTGTTGCGACTAAAACTGAAACACAATTTTAGAGTTATTTTTGCGAAACAATTTTGAACAAAACCAATAACAGACGTACATTACAGAAGAGCAAAGCTGCTAAATTTGTTTTTATAATGGGAACGTATAATATAATAACGAAATTATTATAATGGGAGAAATCGTAGTTACCTTTGCCGTTCTGTAAGCAAAATGACATGCAAAAGACTTAATTTCAACTTGCTTTTAATTTTAGGGACCGAACACTCGGAGTCTACAGTTCGAACGTGGGGTTACAAAGAGAATTTCTGACGGCAACAAGGAGTTTGTGATTCAGTGGCGCGCACCTCAATTAATGAAGCTCGTCTACAATACGTTGTAGTTAAACCTCACCAGAGCTGTCCAAAACCTTTTGCCTTCGCCCTCACCCTCCCCTCGTCGAGATTGGAAACCGTTGCCCTCCCCTCGTGGCGTGAGGGGAGGGCATGAGGGCACCCTCAAATTCGTGAGGGTTGGACACCTTTGAACCTAACACTTCATTGTGTCAACGAGCTCAAAGAATTGAATTTGTCAAATAAAAATTCTTTATAAAGTTCACGAAGTTATAAATTCAGTTGTTGTTGTTCATTTTCAAAAACTGCATTCGGGTTTTATCCGTAATTAGAAAAATCATTTGCATTCGTCGTCAACGTTAATTCATTATCGCGCATTCCTAATGAAGAATTGAGCACACATCAGCGACATTTAGAATCCCTAATAATTAATAATAACAAGTTACAGTGCCGTAGATTTGGATGAATCAGCAACACGCGCTCTTCTGGATGCTGAGCAGAAACTGACGATCTGAGCAGCAGTAACTTCCCACTTCAATTACAGCCGAGGGAAATTGTTAAAAGCCATGGATTTGTTTTCGCCGCATTTCACATGTTAACGACCTGATGACGTAATCTGTTACTGGAGCATCTGAAAAGTCAATTCCTTTCGGCTTACACCAATTATAAGAACTTTTTCGTTTTATATTAAAACCATTTGACATTCCAATACGCTCAGCCAGAATTTGAAAGCAATGTAATTACATATTTCTTAAATTCAGTATGAAAAAAGCTGAAAATGTCTTCACAAGATGGTGCGCATGGTCGCAATTTATGTTTTTAAATAGCTCTGTACGCTAATTTTAACTGTTGAAAGACGCGTGCAAATGCATTTTTGCATTTTGGAAGATTTAATTTAAACTATCCTTTTTATTCAGCGCTGTTTGTTTTTGTTTTGAATTATTGCATAATTGTGCTTAAAAAATAACATTCACCACCGTCCACTGTAAAAACTAAACAATCTTAAAAGAAAAAAGATATCAAAAATGTCCAAAACCTACTTGATTTTAGTAACTAATTATCATTACGGACTATCCTAAACGCATTTAGGGTGCATCTTTTTATTAAAAAAGACATCTCGGAATTAATTGTGTGCTCGAGATAATAACTCTTCTCCTTTAGGTTAAGGTTTTACAAATAAAGTCGTTAATTGCATTTAAAATGTGTAAATGCAGCAAACAGAATTTCGCGTAAATGATGTCATGCGTTCCTTACTTTTGTTTAATAACGCGAAGTAAGACGAAGACAAACAAATGCAATGCATTTATCTTAAAACTCCAAATTTTGCAACAAAGCTGAAAAGAAATAAAGAGAAGAACCTCAAGCTGGAGCTAGCAGCAGCAATGGATGAGATACACAGCACAAACTGACGATCTGAGCAGAACAAACTTCCCACTCCGATTCCAACTGACGAAACATGCGCGAGAAACTTTTTAAACCCATGGATTTGTTTTTCCCGCATTTCCACGTGTTACGGACCTGGTCTGTTACTGGAACATCTGAAAGGTCAATTCGTTTCAGCTGACACTATAAGAACGTTCTCATTGCGCATGCTCATTTTCTTTCAATCACTTCAAATTAGGAAAATCAAAAATGTGAACCAAACCAAAAAATGCAGCTTTTAAATAACATTTTTCATGCTAATTTTAACCGTTGAAAGACGCCTACCATTGCATGTTTGTATTTGCTTGCATGATACCTGAGAACTGGGAAAGGCGACGATTATTATGATTAACTTTTATTATTGACCGCTGCGTGATTTATTATGGACCGAACCAGAGCCAAGTCGCGAAAACGAATTGTTCTTATCCATTAAAATGAGTCACGATCGAGTAATTTCTATTATTAATAAATAAAATCTAATTTGGGCTCACGCACATGAGAGGAAAAGGAAATCATTGTGGCAAAATGTTTAGCAGTAATATTTGTACAAAAGAAATGTCTAAGTAAGCTTGAATAGAAAAGAGTTGCTGCCGACGAAAATGCGATAATTCAATTTTACCCTGCATTTTAGATTCAGCTTTTAAACTGCGGAGACGTAATACCATTTTTATCATCACACAAATTTCTCTTCTCTCCAGAAAAACTTTCTAAGCATAAAGTCGTGCTTAATTCTACTCAACAAGAATAACTGATGCAGCTCAAGCTTGAGACTTTTTTGGGATACAACTTCTTTAAAATAAATCACGTGTGCAATTTTCCTTTCTTTTACAGTTAGTATAAGCATTGCTTCTATGATAACTCGTGTAGAACCGAAAAAGAGTTTTAATTAAGGCTTTTTACTTACGATCTTATGCACAGCCCAAGTGATTTCGGCTGACTTGTAAATCAATGAAACAGAAAAGAGCAACTGGAAAAACGGTAAGAGCAGATTGTAAAGATTGTTTGAGTAACTTCAAGCTAGGACTGAGATGTTTTCTTAGGCCTGAAAATAATTATTATTCTTGGTCACAAAAATATTATAGCAAATCTTATTTTCGAATTCAGCATGTCAAAAAACCCCAAATTACTAAACATTATGTGGCGCATACACGTTTTGGTTTGCTCCCATAAAACTATGAGCTTTAAAAAAATGTGTACTCAAAATCAGAAGTGCTGTTTTTCAATAACGTGCATGTGTCATTCTTTACTTCCACATGGACAGGTAATTCACCCAGAAATGTTTTAATTATTTGAAGCGACAGAATTTTTGTTTTTTACACTTTTTGAAAAATGGAAATATTTTATCTGATGCATTTTTTTTAAAAATGGCGTTACATTTGTTTTCGAAAAATTGAAATAATTACAACATAGGCTTTACATATTTTTAAAAAGTTCAATTCATATTTATTCATTATTATATGCAAAATTGAAACACTGATGTCGCCTCTTTGTGTTGTTTAACAAGAAGCAAATGCGACTGTCCGTTACAGAATTTTCGAAAAATGTTTTCTGGTGAAGCCTTAGTTCGTTGTAGATACAGAGTAAATAATTATTTGCAGGAAACGACATTTTGTTAGTAGTTCTTAAATCGGTTTCTGATATTTTACCGGGCAAATTTTATGATTTTATTTTATTTAATATTTTTTCTTGCAGGTTTGATATTTTGTACATGTGAATAACATAATTACTTTAAACATTTGTTTGCATGATTTTTGGATTCTTGTCTTCCTCCCTCATGCAAAGATGTTAAAAATGATTTTCACTTGTACAGTACATTTATGCAAATGATTAGTTGCTACCTTTGCAAATATGCATCGTGTTACTTCAATTCATTCATGTTTTATGAATTGTTTCAGCTATAAACGTTTTTAAGAATTTTTGACACACACAATGCCTGAGAACTGGAGAAGGAGGGGATTATTGAGATCAGTTACTATTACTGACCGTTGCGTGGTTTAGCATGGACTGAGGCAGAGCAAAGTCACGTTGGCAGATCATTGTTTTCGTATCAAATGACTCAAGATGAAGCAATTTCTCATTTAGTTTGAGTTTGGTCCATAATATTATTTGTAATTTTGAATATATGCATTGCAATGCAAACTCGACTATCTACATTAATTACTGTGGCCTTGCAGTATGAAAATGCGACGATTTTAATTCATTACTTTTTAACAGTGCGACCACAAACAAGTACGCATTTATAAGTTCCTTCTATGAGCTCCTCATTTGTGTTATATTTCAAGGCTTCCTATATGTATAAGGACAAGTTGAAAGAACATTTCGTAGAAATCACACGCATTCAACTTTACCCTTGCCCCAACACATGGACCATGCATGTAATTCCTAGTCAATGTCCACAATATTTTCGAGTAAAAAAAAGTAATGCTTCATGTACAAATTGCTATTGACTGGTGGTGTTGGATTCACTAAAACTGATAACTGCAAACGGAAAGTGTTTTGCTCTTTCTGTTTATGTACACTCTCCGAAATCAATCCATCTGCCGTTACACTATTTAACAAAAAACAAAAAAGTTAATCTCAAGTTGCAAATTTTATTCCTCTTTGTAACTTGCCTGTTACTTATCTTTGCTCATCACTTACTCTCAAGAAAGACAAGTTGGAAATTCTACTACACATCTTCGACGATTAACGAATGTTTTAATTTCTATTTTAAGATTTCGACTTCGGAGAGTGTACTCAAAGCGATAATCTATTTCTAGTAATTCCTGCACGACAAACCTGTTCGCAGAATTATTCAATGAATTATTTGTAATTAAAATGTGGGTCTTTCCAAATCTCATTACTGCTAACTAAAGTGGTATTAAATAAAATACCGTGAAACTTCAAAGAAGGGCCAGGATTATCGTTGTATGTATTCGGTCTTAGTGTTTGTAGTAGTAGAGCATGGTGGAAAAGGACTGGCTATTTTTAGTGGCAGGTTTTCATTAGAAGTTTTACGGTAAGTGTACAAGAAAAGGGTTGAAGGTTTTCTTTATCATTTCTTTCTCTTGTTGCGTGATTGAACTTTTGAACTGCAGACTTCGAATAGTAAGTGGAGCAAATTCAAAGCTAATCAACAGTGACCCAATTCCTTTGTTTCTCTCAGACTCCATTTATGAGCACATTGCTTCTACTGCCCACTCGTTCCTATTTTTCACTTCACCAGTGTGAGCATTTCATTTGAAGCTTGAGTCTTCTTTGGGTTAGAGCTTTTTAAAAATAAATCTCATTTGCAGTTTTCCCTTGTATTACAGTGGGCACACAAATTAACTGTAGGTCCCTGAATAGAATACAAACAAAAATGATTTGTAGCTTAGGCTTTTTAGTCTTGTGCTTGTACACAGCCAATGTGATTTTTGCGGACCCGGGAATAAATGACCGGGAAAGGAGGAACCAGAAATACGGTAAGACCGGATTGTTTCTTTTGTTTGAGTAATATCAGGCTAGCAATTCCGTTTCTTTTGCTTTACGTAGTATATGAAATGAATGCGTTAGTTATTTAAATTCGTCAATTATAATTAGCGCTATTACGATGGCCCATGAATGAGTTAAAAAATTTTAAACCAAAAATTTATTCTTAGGTAGAAACCAAAAATTCTAAAAGTATTGCTAAAAAGCCAAAGTTTTGTTAGAAATAAAATTAACTGCTGCTTGTTTAAAACTTGAACAGCAATTTGTAAACAAGTTGCGCTGAAAGTTCGTCGTTGAAGAGACAAAACTTGGCACGAGCATTTTCTCAATCGAAATGCGTGTAATTTTTTGTAGATGCAAAGTATACTGAAGGCAACCCGCAGGAATTAGCTTATAGCATGGTTTGCTTTAAATCTACGTAAAAAGATTTACAGTGAAATCGCCGTAAGCAGGACTTCCATAAACTGGAACTTTCTTTAAGCCGGACATCTGTTAAAGACCACTCAATTCCGGTTTATAGCGATTCCACTGTAATATGCTTTGCGTTTGATGGAACATGCACATGTCATTGTTTGACTTTTCATTCGCAAATTAGTTCTGTAAAATAACACTATACAGAATCTGCAGATTAGACTATGATAGCGCTAAAAATCTAATTTGGGCAAAGGGGGGACCCGATGAAATGAGAATTTTTCCATGTTAAATCCCATAAGAAAAAATGATTTTGGTCATTTTTGACAAAAAAAAGAAAAGTGCGTCTATGTTGATCTGAAAGCGCAGTAATGAAATTTTCCGAAGGTTTTTAAAGATCATCATTAAACAATTTGAACATCTTTGAAAATTTTATTTTTCGAATATTGTAAAATTAGTTCATTCCTGGAACCAAAAAATGCGCACAATGCAAATTACGTCCCATTAGATCCACATTTGTCGGTTATACCTACTTTGGAAGGGGAGACCTTAGGATTTTATACAAATAACACACACTTTGACGCCATTTCGAAAAAAAATCCTTTAGAAAACTGTTCGGTAAGATATTTTTAAAATTGTAGGTACGCCGCATGGATTTACAGGGTGGAGGAAATATTTTTCACAGAAATGAAATAAATTATTTCGAAAAACGAAAATAACAATTTCGTATCGCATTTTATAGATGAAACATTAAATTGTAGTTTTTTTGAGAAAATATGCATTTGCCTTTGTAGGTCATTTTTGAAACTTTGGAAAAAAGAGAAAATTTCAAATGTCCTTGGGACTTTTAAAAATTTCGGGCAAAAAAGGGGAGCATGCGACAAGTTTAAACTGTTTCGTTCTTTTACAAGGTATAGCTTTGGTCAGCATTAATTACGAGCTATTTCGTTCGTATTACCATCTGCTATGATGTAGTTACCTACGTATTAAATTTGGCTTGAATTTTGATTTTTTATACCCAAGACAAAAAATAAAATTCTCCTTTATCGTGTTTTAAGGAACGACCGGAATTTTTTTGTGAAAAAGATATAAGTATTTCACGCGAATAAAAAAGAGTAAATTCGTAAGTAAATTCATGACGTCTCAAAACCTGATTTTTTTTAAAACGATCGAAAGTTCTGAACATTGTCAAAACTTTGAAAGCTCCCAACCTCCCAAAATAAATCTTCGATCTTCCGCTTACTACCCAAAGATCTCATTTTATTTATTTTCCAAAAAATAAAATTAATTTATTTAAAAATTCCAAAAATAGTCTCACAAAGTGAAATCCTATTTTCTCAAAAATACATTTTTAAAATGCCAGGATTTTGAAGTCACCCCATCTTAAGTACGTATGACCTCAAAATGCAGATCTAATAGGAAGTATTTTGCATTGTAAGCATTTTATTTTCCGAGCTTTTTGTGGAATGTACCGTCTTTGCAATATTCGAAACATAAAATTTTGAATAATTGTCAAACTGGATTTTCAACCATTTCAAAATTTTCAAAAATAACCCCTGCCCCTTCTACTATGAAATCCCCTCCGAGTCTCAAAATCACTTTTTTTACAACCATCAGTTCAAACAGTTACAAAAAATCTGCTTACTGATTTTTATCAATCTCTGATACTCTCATTTTCAAAGTGAAAACTCAAGTTGTGGTTCAGAAATTAAATTCCTAAAAGATACCGTGAACTTTACTACTCTTTTGCTCAAAATTTCCAGGTAATTCAGTTTGTGGTAGTCTCTTATGTATTACGTAATTATGATTTGAACGGTTGCCAACAAACCAGTTCATTTCATTCAACTGTTTTAAATGCGCAACTTTTAATGCGAAATTTCTTAAATTGTCGGAATCGTATTTTGGCGTAATTTTTGAAACCGTCAACGTGCATGTAATTATATTGGACAAATATTTAAACGTGGCGTTCATTAAAAATACACGTACAAAGTAGAGGATGATTTGTGAGATTGATGAACTTCGATAACCTTTGGTGCACTTGCTTTGTGTCAAGCGTATAAAAGTTACTAACTGGACCAATAAATCATTGAATGTCATTTTTTGAATTATTTAGATGTGAGCAGCGCTGTACTTAAAATGACTTCCCGAATTCCACTAAATCAAACCGTTGGCTGGAAGCATTTCACATATTTACAAAAGCATCCGAGATACTTCGACGTGGCCTTTGCAGTTGGACCCGGGAAAGTTATTGTCAAGGCGCCGGAATACATTCTGACTCTCGCTTCGCCCGGCTTTGAGCGCGAGTTTGAACGTCGCTGGGAAAATGAAGTGCCGGAAGAAGAGAACGGAATTCCGCTTCCGGATTTGGATCCTGAGGCTTTTAAGATCTTTGTCGAGGTAATTCGTTTTACAGAAGTAGCTCCTTCTTAAATTATTACTGTTTTTATATTTAATTTTACCCTTTATTTGAAGCTTACGATTCTTGACGCTTGGTTTGTGGAAGCTCTTAAGGAGTTGGAGTTGCCTTCGAATCAACTGCTGCATTTGATGTCAATCTGTAGCAAGTACGGGATGGCGTCTGCTCTGGCGAATTTGAAGGAATTGGCAAAGGACTTTATAAGGTGAGTCGGAATTATTACTGACTATGAGAACCCAGAATTTAAAATCCGTCACGCTATCATTATTAAAGTTGAACCACTTAACCACACAAATTGAATATTTTTTTTAGAGATTTTGGCACTTCTGCAAAGCCCGAGGAGTTTTTACAGCTTTCGCAAGGCCAACTGGGGGAGGTTTTGGGAAGCGACGACTTAGCAATGAATGAAACGGACGTTTTCAAG
>JAAXYX010003456.1:0-14394 GCA_036851915.1 Ptenothrix huangshanensis | reverse complement strand
ATCATGTTTAGTTTCATAAATTGCATTCGTTATTTTTCTATTTGGTGATGATGGTTTGTGCCCATACATGCCTATAGTGAAGAAGTACCCGTGACAAGTGCACACAATGAACTGCTTCACGGCCGTTAAAGAGCTTATGTATGTACCTAGCAACTGTAGGTATTAGATGGAGGTAAGCAGATAATCTTGACCATGCATGTGCTTCACTCTGAAGACATTATACATACAAATAAATGTAGCGTACTATGCAAATGAAAAAATTAGCACAATACCTTTCAACTTGAGGAAATTTTGACACTTTCTAAAGCAGGTAAAGCAATCAATTCGCCTACACCAAGGGGTACGGTACGGTGTTAAAGTAAAGTAAAGTAACTCAGTCCACTCAAATTCAGTCAGTCTCATGGAAATATATGCACAATTACTACTTTATAACAACGGCATTTTTCGCTCAATTCGCTAACTATGTGAGTAAACAAACGGTAAATTATTATCAATGAAGTGATCATCATTATCATTAAAAGCAACTTTACATTCAAATTAATGCAAATTTTGTTTTTGTTTACAGCTGTGAAGCAGCATTAAATTGTCGGTCATTCTCTGAATGAAACCTCAGGAGTTCCGTGAGCTCACATTAGGTGCTGGGCATGCAAATTGTGGGTATACAGATATTGCACCGCATCAAACGTCATCCCAGACAAGTCTCTCGAGGACTTTAATTTTCATCAAAATTCAAGTTTGCTTGAGAGTCCTAAGTTAGTCAAGTGGGTGGAATACAAGAAATAAATTACGATGGTTATTATTACAGCATTGAAATTTGAAAAATAAGGTGTGCGACACTCAATCTGCTATAGAAGAGTAGAAATACCGATGAGAAGGAGAAAAGAAACCCAACGGGAAATAAATCAGACCTACCAAATACAATAGATACCTACAATGCAATAGCTGATTTGGGCTTGGGTCGTTCCCTGCATTTTTGTTAAATTAACCTTCTGTGTTCCCATTGCGTGCTGATTTGCAGAATAAATAAATCCGAGGCTGTATCAATAACTTCAACTAACATAAAGAAATTTTTCGTAAGGTCTTGGTCACATCAATAATTATATCTTATGGCTATAATAATGTATCATGTGAGGATTTGATTTGATTTGAGGCTGACTCTGCAATACTTCCTTTAGGTAGATTGAACACAATTTTTACCATATTAGAGACACACGCGGTTCATTACAATGATACTCATAGTACTTGACTGTTCGTTGTGCTTGGTAGACGTTGACTTCAGCAGGGGGCCTAACTTGGCCTCGTTTTTGATGGAATATTTCATGCGTCTATATATACATAAAGTTGCAAATTATACCAAGCTAAAATAACTTTGCACAGTGTTTTACGTAATAAATCGCACGTATCGTCTGCAGGAAGTCTTTGTCTACGAGATATTCTAGACTTTTGCTATAGTTTGGTCTTGTTAATTATACAGTCTGGATAATATAGATAACATCTGTCGCTATCACTGTGATTATCAAGGCAGAATGTAGTCCGGTCAAAAGTAAAATGATTAAGAGCACTCGAGTACGATATCTGTATATATACCAGTATTATCAAATGGAATGGCTTATTTTTATCAGATCTTCCCATACAATGCAAAACAGCCCACCATTTCCCGTAATTAGTAAAGATTCTGTACAGCCTATAAAGTAGGGAGCTTACACAATAAATTACAAGCGTACGTTTGCTGCCTCTATTGCTTCCACATTAATAAGGCCAAGCCAAACCAAAAGACAGGCCAGGCCAGACCAAACCAAAGTTAAGGAAAAGTATACTCACTCCAGCCCAAAAACAAAAGCTATCGAAAGACACACATTAATGGGCTATAGTATTCTAGATTAGAATCAACCATCACATTTCAAAAATGTTATGCTTGTACCTGTCAATTATACATTATTTACAGTCTGTGTAAAATGTACTTTCGTGTATTAATATGCTCCCACATTAAATTGTACTCCAATCAAATCCAATGTAATGAGTTCACCGCAGTGCAGTGCAATGATCAGAGCAAGACCACTTGACTGCAACTTTGAAAAGAATGCTTAACGAACGACTTACCGATGATTACCCATTCATGTACAAGTTGAGAAACAAGAGGACTAGACAAAAAGTGTAATAATAAGTGAAATTTTCAGAAGCCGACCTCAGCAATGCTATGCAATCTAATGTAATACAACCAATCATAGAATGGAAAATTAATGCATAGCTTAGTATCGAATGGATTATTAAAATATACATAATTATCAAAGTGATTTGCTTAGTCGATGTGTTTTAATTCAAGGTAAAATAGGGTGGGGCACTTTCATGCACGAGTTCAAATTTTGGTTTTCTAATATTTATTTTGCAATAATTATTCCAAAGTTAGTATGAAAGTAAGAAATAAGCTAGCTTGATGGTTTTTTATACTTGTCATAATCTATATTATTCCACTGTACAATAATTAATCACTAATCAAATCGAGGGCTTTAAACTCACCACATTTCTTTACTTCCAGCTCTCAAAGCTTGCGGTATCTATGTACATACATAAATATGAGTGGCGGATTCTAGATCACAGGTTTAAAAGAAATTAAACGAATGGCTACCAGTGCAGTGGAAATTCGCAAAATTTTATGTTCTTGAACTTATGTAAATTTTGTGTGAATGAATGGAAGGGATATTAGATTTGGTTCTCGCTCATACTTAATCACCACTCGTAAAAGTCGTGAGGTGAGAAGCATAGAGAGTGACAGTTTGCTCTATATAAACAGTGAAACTGCATCCTGTATCGTGCTTCGTGCCGTTTTCATTCAAACTGATTATCTCTCTTAAATCCTCGGGTAGTTGGGCAACTTAAAAGTCAAGCTAAGCCTAGTCAAGGCAAATAAGCCAGGGCAGGATAGGACAGGACAAGATCGACCAGACCATGCTCATTCATACAATCCTCTCTCATCTAATAATCCCTGCATTCCATTGAAAATTTCATTAATGATGCTATTCTACGGAGAAATAGTCACTATTCCACCAGCATAATAAGCATGCATTCTTGACCACGTCCACGACTCTTGCGTCTGGCCAGTTTTCATTTCAGCTTCATGCTAAACATGCACAAAGAGCACCATCATTATAATGTGCATATTTAAGATGAAATTTCTCGCTTTAATCATTTGCGAAAGTGATATACGACACGCCAATACGATCCTAAATACCGAGACAGTCACAGCATAGACCCCGATTGTATCTGGTAGTCTGTAATTGGGTTTACTTTTTACACATCGTACTTTATATTCAGATTCGTGAAGCATCTTTTATAAGAACTTGTTTCACTTATGGAGAAAGAAACAGCCATGGCTTCTCATCTCGTCTCATACCATATAACTCCATAAAAAAGGATATATGGATGGAATGTATGAAGTGTAGGTCCATGTCATGTCGATGTTCGTCTGTGAAGCAATAAACCAGCCGAGGGAAGCGTAACCCTGTGTGTGATAGATACATACAAGGAGCCCGTATGTATCTACAATCTACGCTTATATCCATCGGTCTAATACTCCTAATGTCTGTTCTAAAAGGCTGTCAATGACTGAATGGCAGGAGAGTAAAGTACACAGCTCTTGCTTGCGACGACAAAAAACAAGATGAGCAGAATGAGCAGGTGGTTTAACCGGCTGATTTCCAGGCTACCAGGTCAGTGGGAAAGAAGAAGAAACTATACGACCTTTGCATTTACTTACTCTACTGGCAACCAAGTCGATACTACTACGATGACGACCATGGTGTCAACGCCAACAATAATTCGAGGGGTGTACAGACACAGTCTCATCATGTTCCTCAGGATTCATAGCATGGGAAACTAGTTTTCCCGCAAAAATTAGCATTCTGTAAATGCCTCGCATCTTATATGGGGTTTAAAGGCACTGTAGATTTGAGGTAAACCTTGTGAACTTGGAGCAGTAGAAATCGATCGTGGTAATTAATTGTATTTGATAACTCGGACATTAGTGGTATCATTACTTTACATTGCTACTAGTGATCGTGAGTGTGCTCACATTCTCACGTACTCAAAGACCTGTAGAAAATTAAAAGTTACAACGAAATAAAATCAAACACACGAACAATAAAGCACAGCATTATTGCTGACTCAAAGAACCTGTTGGGACATGAACACCTAGGTACTACGCATCATGGTTTATGATTATCCATTTCAGCAGTCGTATGTATTCATGAGAATTGTGAAATCTTTGGTTTTGTTTTGATATACCAATCTTTTTAATTTACAAGGAATAAAATAATATTGCCAATCTGCATCGAAATGATTAAACTGACGAGTTGTTGGTCATCAGAAATTATTAAAATTAATTTTTTAAATTTAATTAAGATGCTTCATCTTCAAGGTGTATGACGTGATATGTGACTATGCTACCTGATATCTCGTCCGTATCTGATTTGAGAAGAAATTGAATGGGCACAAATGAAGATCCCTTGATGTAGCTAGGGAAGATTAGGTGACATAGTGGTTGCATCTAATAATTGTAAGATACCAATAATGCCACGGTTCAAGTTGTAACTTAAAGGGGGAGATTTTGCGATTTGGATTTGATGAATGAGCCAGATGAATAATTTTAGCGCGATATTGATATTATTTGTAGGCACATGATTTTAGCTGGATTACGTTAACAAGTGTTTGGATGCTAAGGTACAGAAATAAAAAAATTGAGAAGGATGGATGGTAGTATTTTTTCCCTTTCACGTCAATCCTAACAACTTTACCGTACAACCTGGCCCGTCTTGAACATCAGAAACATGTGTCAGGCATTGTCGTATCAATAATGAACACAGTATGAGAGATAAAAAAGAATTATGCTAAGCAGGTCAATGTTGGTTGTAAATTTTTATAGTGCAAGTATTGACGCGACCTGCTGTCGTTAAACGTTAACACCGGGTGATTGTGAATATATAGACATTCATTGAGTATCTCGACAGAGCGAAATAAGAACAGAACAACCCTCGCTCACAGGCTACAGGAAAACGTTCCTAGTATGCACATTTGCACCTATCCATTATCCTGCTATTGCATTTGATACTAATTGTTCTACTATTTTTGATTTGGCATTCCATCAAAAATAAAAATGTATCTGTATACCTTCTCAAATGCTTACTATTTAACTATAATCGTCAACTATGCTTCTCTACAGAAATTAATGCGATTGGCTGCACCTTTTCATTTTTCCTAAAAACAATGGGGTGACTTCACTGACGCTATTCCATTTCATTGATTATGATTCAGAAAATGAGACAGAATAACAGTATAATGTCATACAAGCTTCTGCGTTTAGATCTTTGATTCGAATTTGACTGGTGATCAGTGTGATCACTACTCACTCAAATGCTTTATTGGAACTCATGCGACATTTCGACATTCCGAGATACAATCATCAAGACGTTGGAGTTGGAAAATATCGGTAAGCTAGACTCGTTATGATGACGATGACGATGAATATGATATGCATGTGAGTATGAGTGTGGAGATAATTAAATACATGTGAGTGAATTGAGTAACCCCTTTGAACGACATCGATTTTGCATGAGTAGCTGGTAGTGAGTAGACGAGAACCTCATCTCTGGCCTGTAATTAGTGACGCATGAACGGAGCAGTCATTGTCAAATAATGAGAATAAAACACCGGCTAATTACAAACTGTATCTCCTTGACAAAAAATTAAACGTCTATTCCATACTACATTCCAAATTCCAAACGAAAAAAAACATACATTCACACACTACAGATATACTACTACGATTCGTGTCCGTGACTCATCAGTTCTGAATTCAGTTTGGTTTTATTAAGAATTTTTACGATTCTAGAGGCGACGCAAATGTGTCTGCAGATGTAACTAGGCTGGTTCGTGATTATTTAATAAAATATTTGTAATAACATGTGATATCCAATCAAAATCAATACAAGCAACAAAATCAAAACGACAATCAGTTCACTATCGAACCAGAATCCAGTTTAGAGTGGTAAATGGTTAAATGGTAAATGTGGCTAAAATGTTGTTGGACTTGTCCTTCTGAATAACAAGATATATTTATAGAGTCGTCTTTTACTCCAACTTACATGATTGTACTATACCTTTAATCATCTCAACTCAACATGGCAGTTCAACTCACCATCTCACTACTATTTAGAGCTAGAAATGAGTAAACGGCCGAACGAACGAAAAACAAGTTGACAATAATAATGTAAATGAAAGTGCATTTGACCTAGGGGGAAATGGTGTCGATACCATTCTGACAAACGCAATTATTACCTCTGTACTCTGTATAGAGTCTTCTCACTAAACTCTGCTTTGTCATTGTGTGTACATACGAAGCTGCTATTCCACGTCTTGCCTTGCACTCCTACAACATACTGAACTCTTACTCACACTTTGATTCCAAATTGAAATTCCACTTCAATAATGAACCAGTCAGAGGCATGGGAACCTTTTGGTTGTGTGAGATGTGTTGACTAAATTAAGAATTAAGTGCTTTTATACAAGATGAAAATCACTAGAACATTATCATTTATGGTAACCACCTTGTTTAGATGACCAGTAACTGCAATTTGCAAAACGTACTGTACGGTCTTGCAATGTAATGTGTTGTACATAGACTCGACATAAACTTGAGATTTTTTTGGTGCGAAAAATATTTGGAATGAAGATCTGTGCTGGTGCTGGGTCTAGGTCATCTGTTTACGTAGAGGAACACAGGGGTATATAGGGTCTATATAGTTAAACTAGATACGTAAGCTGAGTATGTGTGATGGGTAGAAAATGATGGGCTATGCAGGTCAAATAATTTAATTCTCTTTATAAGCGACTAGATTAAAATATTTGAACAAGAATAAATGAAAAGGAACAACATACGGGACATAATTTATTTTACATTATAGTCGAGACTTACACATGGAACTCTGTTTGCAAGCAGAGAGAAAACCATTCCACGTTTACGATACAGAAACAGATACAGTCTGTGTATGCAAATTACCTAGGTAGGGAAGATAAATCATGTTTTCAGAAGGAAACTCCTTAGTTAATGTCTAAGTCCGTTAAGTGTAAAGAATGGAGTGAAACAGCAAAAAGCATCAAAATCTGTCCACCAGTGCTAATCTACCTGTGTGTACTAAGTGTGTAGGTATGTACCTAGAAACTGGAATGAATCTCCATTCTCCACTCACAAATTAGTAAGTGATTACTGATTCCGATCGCACTGATGATAAGAGTATTAAACTATGCAATTAGGTTTCGACTTATAATCCCAGCGCAACGTCCTTCCCAAAAATCTCTGTCATGACTTGGACCATTTATTTTAATGATGCAATGGATTCCTATTGACAATAGAGTACAATCCTTGCAACGTCGGAATTTCATTAGGGTGCATGCATTTGGCATTTACACACTGCACTATTTCATGACCACGATTCACAACTGTTTATCACTGCCGTGCGGATTTAACGCTCCTCAACTTTTCCATTACAATACAACTTGAATTTATTTTGCCAATTTTACTACTTGATAAATGGTTGCATGTGCTAATTCATTGCAGACCAAAACGTGCAATAAATTTTGCCATAGTTTCTCTTACACACCTAGCTATGTATTTGCAATTTGTACCATACCTCATTCACAATCCTACCAGTGAGGATCCAATCGCAACAGCAACAAGTCAACTTTATTTTGTGCATAGAATCACCGGTAAAGTTCTTGGAAAAGAAAATTCTTCAATTCATACAGTAAAGGCGACGGGATAAATAATAATTTAAGACTCTTATTAAGATTCATATCTTGTCTGTACGAGTCTTAATTGACATGACAAAGAGTTAAATTCAAATCGGATGTAAAGCTGGCGAGATATAAAATGGAAAATTTTCGACTTGTCCTCAAAGAGAGACTGTTGAGGCTTTTTGCTTAATTAACATTCATAATTTTATTTAGGTGCAGATAAACCGTAATACTATTGTAACGATTAGATATCCACGTAAGATTTAACAGCAATTATATGACTCCCTCCAGTTTGAATTTGTATTTAGACTGCATAGGTAATTAGGTTAATGCAAATAAAGTAGTTATAATGGATAATAGCTAAGTTTATAATGGTCATATGAAGAATTGGACTGTAAGTATTGAATTGAATCGAAAACTTGTTGAATAACGATGAAGATACTCTACAAACTCAACTCGCATTGACAACTTAACAGATTACAACACTTCTGCAAATACAATGTAGATGGACGTAACCAAAACCTTTGACCCTTAATCCCCATGCTGAGTAAGGCACGCCAGTTTCAAGTCTTAATTTAATACTGACTGAAATCAAGAAGTCTGTTGAAATTTGGATTCATTATTGTCAAATTATGCACCAACTATAAGTTTCTATAAATTACTTACACACTAACGGACAGAGAGATGATGATTCCGCCCATAGAACTCGTGTTTGTCCGTCACGATCTTACCAATTGCTCCATCTCCTTCGGAGAGCCATGAATAATGAAAATATCAAAGGAAATACAGAACAGATGATAATACAATGAAGGGACAGAGACTGAGGCTGAGACGGGAAACGAATTCAAAGGTACGAAAAAAAGCAGAAATAGTGCCTCATTGAGCAATGCCCTGCACATTCCTGATCACTATAAGCCTCAAGGAATTGATGAGGAATCTAGGTTTCAATTAATGCACGCGAATATTTCAATCAAATCTTTCTTACTATAGGTTTATGTACCTATGCGTGCATAAAACATACAGTTAAGTCTAATACCTAAGTAGATATTTACGCATTCTTTTTGATAAATTGCAATCGTAGTTTTATTTGAGTGAAGCACAAGTTGAGAAGAGTAGAAGTCGAATCATTTATTATTTCTTGGATCATTTGCCAGGAAAATCATCATATACATGTTTAATAGGGCCATGTATGATTAGGCAAACTGTGGCCCGCTTTAAAACACAAAGGCTAATGGTGATTACCTACAAGCATTTCCTAAAAACTTGTGTATCCTACATTTGATAAACTCAAACAGTCATACATAGGTAGTCCATCATCTCATCAGGCTAACTGGCGTTCAACATGAATCCAAGTGTAGGTTACGACGATGATTCAAAATATACATAATCTTCAGAAGCCTCCGATCTGATACGTGAAAATGCTTGGTTTTTACTGGCCTGTAACCCTTTTCCCTTACTAATGCCAGCAATCGTCAGCAATTATTACAATTACACTTGTAGAGTTTTTTATGACTCATTCATAACAACAACAAGCTGATTTTTTATCGCGATGAACGCATCATGTGAAATGCATAGAATAAAGCTAGCCGTACGAGAAGCTTAACCTTTTTCTTTTCTTTTCCTCACAGGCTTATCGTTAACAGTGCGGAGCAAATAATTTACAATATCATATTTAATTGCCTGCGGTTTAGTAACGTATTTGATGTGGGTAAGCTTCAAGTTTGGATGCATGCACGTACATAAATAAATACATACATCCATGTGGATTGCAGGATTGCAGAGATATAACTATAAAATATGAATGGAGGACTATTAGGTATTAGATTGTTGATTTTGAAGCCTAGACCTTAGACTTCACTTCGTACGAAAGATGTCTTGTAGAAAATAAAATTTTATTCCCTACATGCAACGATTATTGAATTTTTTAATAATGTAATATAACGGGAAAAAATGTAAGTTGAAAGAGTATGTACTTGCAGATCGAAGACTAAATAAGAACAATAATATTTCGCCAATTTGGAAGTAAAGTACAATAAAAAGTGTGCATGTTTCATATGTGAGTTGAAAGTAAGACATTACGTGGAAAAGTACCAAGGTATGTTATGTAGGTAGGTATAAAAGAGATACTGTAGTCATGGCTATACTAACGATTAGTGATACTGCAAGACGATGATCTGAGTGTACATAAGTTAACGGAGTTTATGCTCTGATTGTTCGGCACAAGGAAAACCTTCCACTACAGATACACAGACAGTCCTGTCAACAAGGCAGGTACACGTAACTGCATTGACTAGCTACGTCATATATGTATGTATGTTGATGTTGATATTCCTAAAGAAAACATTGAAACATCACTGAAAAGAGCAGAGCAGAGCAGAGCAGATCCTGCAAATGCTATGGATGTCTGTATGTAGATATAATGTGAATGTTAGGCTGAACTGATGTTACTTAAAACCACTGACGCAGACTTTTCCACTGTACACCAATCCAACCAACATTAACATTATTTTTCTTGGCTAAACTGGTCCACTGTATTGTGCTTGGATGTTGGATGGAAGCATTTATAATAACCGCTACCGTCTTTACTCCACACTTACAAGTGGTCTACGCAAAACGCTCTAATCCAGTAAAGAAGCAATTTTCATGTAGACGTCGCACTGCACAAAAATATAAAACTAGCTTACCGTAATTTACAAGCACAAGCGAGGGCTGCAAGCTACTGAAGTGTAGGCATGTGTAACCTTAACTACTATACTTATACATTTGAAAAGGATTCCTGCGTATACAGAAGCAAGTGTAGCCAATTTGTATTTTATTACTCTTCTGGTAAGCATAAAAAAGGAAATAAAGATAAAGATGCGTCAAAATGATCATGCTCAATAATTCAAAGCAGCAAATTATCTAGCATTGAACGAAAGCTACGAATTCCTTCTCACAATAATAATAATAATAATAGCAACCTAATAAATGATGGCATTTACAATGTGCATGCATAGAAAATGGAAAATTGCGCTCATGATTGCACCTGAAAGCAACGAAACAATGATGCCCAGATGCATATATTAATATTCCAGAAAAAAGGCTTTGAATACAAAAAACAAATGTGTTAAGACAAGCTCAAGAAAATCTTCTAAATTTGGAAACTTCATGCACTCAAAGGACTCCGGATACGTCAGTCATGACAGTAACAATGAAAATAATGGTCTTGCTATAGGCTATAGGCTGAAGACGGTAGACGCTACGATGACGAGACCCATATGGAGCTACCATTTTTTTCGTTTGTCACGGTCTTCATTTTGTTAAATAGGCTAAAATTCTGTGTGTACGCATTCTTGATTTAAAAACAGCCTACAGTGAGGTTCACCTCACTTTCCAAGGTTTAAACATCTCTTTCTTAACAAAACAACGACGATTTGACGATTTGATTCTTTGCATTCCAGATAAACATCTGCAGATCAAGTTTCGACATTTTTTCCGCATTAAGTTGACCACCATAAAATTTTCAGGATCAGTTTCGTTTTTATCTTGTGCAGATGAACATAGGTGCATTTGTGAATGCAAATGTGATACATGATGGACAGAATATGCAAAAACAAGATATGTAAAATAAAAGTGTTTGAAAGTGAAGGAAAAATTATTAGACGACGATTCTGTTCATAAAGTTTATCAATGAAAGATCTACTAACACCTGTTGACTTATCGCTGGATTTTATCATAAAATAATGAAGCTTGTTTAGACTAACGTAAATGGAATCAGGAAAATACAATACGAACGAATACGTTTACAACTCAGGTACTCGGAAGCATAAAATGATTTCATTCTGAATAGGACATTTTACAACCTGCCCATATATACTAAATCATAAGATGAGAATATCGCTGAAACTATTTAAAGGTGTTTGAATCATAATCATAAATCGTAGAAAATATTACCATGCTACGGTTAGTAAAGCACACAAACTCTTGAATGATTCAGCAAAAAGGTTTGAAAAAATACTACTGTAGTTTTCTCTTCACCCACCAAAGTAGGTATGCATGTAAAGGGCTTCATTGTATGGTTCAAATGTTGTGCCTTGTCATTTGTAGTATGCAAAGTATCTGATAGATTCAAATGGATATATATATGTAATTATTTAGAATAGAATTAGAATGGAAATGTGTACCTATACTAGCAACTAGTAGGAGTCAGTTAAGGAGGTACCTAGATGATAATTATAAGGCGGAACCGAGTCACACTCGCACTTCTATAGATAGAATAGCATAGTACAGCATAGCACCACTCAAAGTCTCAAAGCAGTGAAGAACCTCAATGAAAGCAAAGCAAAGCAAAGCAAAAAAATCCCAATCCCAGTCCCAAGAAGTTTCGCACAAAATTGCAAATTCTGGATTAAACCAGTTAAGCCAAGTTACTAATCACAATATGCGAACTGCATACAGGTAAATTGTCCTACCACAATTTACGAATAAATACGAAGGAAACTGTACACAAGATCGTTTTCGTTATCCTTCCCTGCTTCAGACTTTTGCAGGCGCCCTTAGTCAAAGCTCTAAGAACACTGTAAACACTACAGAATCCTAAAATCTAAAATAGACAAAAATACATTTAACAACGCGTATTTAGTTTAATTATAAACGCTGTTAGGACAAACGCAATNGTAAACACTACAGAATCCTAAAATCTAAAATAGACAAAAATACATTTAACAACGCGTATTTAGTTTAATTATAAACGCTGTTAGGACAAACGCAATGCATTTTAAATTAATTTTAATTTTTCACGTGCATGTTTTTAGATGAACTTGAGGTGCATCCTAACTGCGTTCATAATTATGTAAAATACTAGTAGGTTTTTGGCGTTTTAAATGCACCAGTTTTTACAGTGTATTTATGCAAAATTTTTCCTAAGTTCCGTCTGATTCTTGTGTACACAGGCATATTCCTCATTCTTCTGCACGAGCAATATTTTAGCACAAGATGTTCTCTACATACATACATGGTCCATTTATTTTCTCTAACAGCTAGGATAGGTAATCATTTCAAACTTTTTGGCAATAGAACTATAGAGTCAACGGAATTCCGCCAGCAAAGCAAAGTACTGTAAAGTTTACCTGTGGGCTGTGGAGTTTCTTACTTAGTTAGTCTTACTATTGGGACTGCAGGAGACACGATCTCGTAGTAATTACAGACAGCTGTGTGGCAGCTTGAACTGACTGTGAGTAGAATTGCAAGGTGATTGATGAAAGAAGAAGTGTACTGACATTTCCTCAAGCTCACTAGCAGTGTCTGCAGCTTTGTACACAACGTACGAATTGTGCACAGCACATCACACCGTGCCATACCACACCACACCAGACCAGACCACAGCGAGGCTTCTTACAGTACCAGAATTTACATAAAATTAAATGATGGGATGATGAATGAGCTGAATGAGCATCTATTTACTGTGAAACTGTGAACTGTACGATATGATAGCTAGAGAATCTCTACCTCATCCTTTGCATTAATAGTAGCGTGGTTCGTAGTTTGGGGGTAAGAAGCACTTTCTCTTTTACATAAAGAAGAGTCTCTCGTTTGTACTCTTAACTTGTACGTTTCCACATTATTTGCTAAACTATGTGCAGTTTGACTTGCAGACTTGGCTCCAAGTTGTGCTCAACTGTACAATCACTAAACATCCGTATCCTAATCTATATGACTGCGTACCGGTGTACCGTGTGCACTAAAGTAGCTAGAAACTGATTGACGTTAATACGGCTTTAGTTGCATCAACTATTTCTGGCTTGGCTAAGCTGCCGTTCAATCCAATCTCCCAATCCCCATTCTGTGCTGCTGACGAGCTAACCATAAGATGCAAGTCGAATTTTGAAACTCAAGTGTCTACGAGATACGAGAGATATAATTATACATAGTGATATAAAAACCTTACATATATCATTAAACATAGGTTTTCGTCTCAATTTCAGGTCTGTAATAATTACAGCTAGGTAGGTATAGGTATATGCACGTAGACGAATGATACTTAAATAAATAAAAATGAAGAGAGTACTTGTGGTTGTCATTATGAACATATAGGTAAGTGATTTATAAACCCAGTCTAAATAATAATAGAAAGAGTCAGGGTACTCCTACCATAACCACTACCTTTGAAAATTAGATATATAGTAATAGATATCTCTAATGATTGCAACGTGTGATACTAGTATCTGTACTGTGCAATTATTTGGGGATATCACTTTTACATAGAAAGATAATTACTAACATTCCCGTCTTAATGGAAAAAGTCAAGATGGCTAGAGCTAGAATGAATTATAACACCTAATTGGTATTATTTGTTAAGTATAATTTCACCTTTCTCCCTTTTTTTCGAAAATTTTGAAAATAGTACCGGATCTTTAGGCCTCTAGTTTAAATTACGAAATTGATGTATAAATAAATCTTAGTGAGCTTATAAGTGAGACAAACCGTTTTTCCGCTTTGCTTTGGCCGGATACGGTAAACTATGTGAATGTAAAATGAAAGAGCGCTAACAACTACACGCATTGACTACTACCAACTTGAGCTGACAAATTGTAACCCACTGAACCTTATTCATCATCTCATAGATTCAGG
>JAAXYX010003455.1:0-14398 GCA_036851915.1 Ptenothrix huangshanensis | reverse complement strand
GACGCGCATTCATTTCCAGTGTTCCCCAGCAAAAAACCGGATTTCGGAGGGCGAGGGCAAGGGCAAAAAATGGGCTGGAGGGCACGTTTGAAGCTTTGGCCTCTGCATTTCAACAACAGATCTCCAAGAAACTCCCCGCACACAATACTTTCCCTTCTCCGGATTACCTTCTCCCGGATTATGATAAGTCTACCTCGCATGATTACAACGGGAGCTTGGATGCAAATTAAATATTCTCACCCTTTCCTACTGGAATCGAATATTAAACGAGGATCGGGTTGGAATGACACAAGGACAATGTCATTGTCGCTGTCACATAGAATGGTGGGAGAAGTGCTTGATATTATGGGTGCACATGCATGAAAGAATTTGCGAAAGTGCTCCCTTGTCTCATGAACAACGCTGTTGAAACAAACTGTGTCTAATCATAACTTGAGACACCATTGAGCACTAATACGACCACCTTTGAATTTGAAATCCTTTCACAACTTGTCTGCTTTTCATGTGTGGGGCAACCTCGTGCTTTCCCTCGAGTTACTTTTGCTTGAATGTTGTTGTGAAATAAAATGATTTGACAAACTGTGCAATGAAATTCAGTGTTTCCGTTGTTGGCTCTACTACAGTGTGAAAATGAGCATGCAGTCCAAATGTTCCACTGTGCCTGTTTCCTAGTAACTGTGGCACAAAATGTTTCTCTTTCCTCATAGCCTACAGTTATAATTATTAGTTTTTAATCGCTCCGTGTCTGCTTGTGCTGACAAGAATGAAAGCCACGCAGAGCACACTCGCATTTTGTGATTTGCTAACACCTCTGGAGGTCGACTTGTTTCCCGTCCACCACAACTCACACAAAACAAAGTTAACTTTGATGGAGGCATGAAATGCTGCTCTGCGAAGGCTCGTTTAATCGTGTAAAGAAAAAGGTTCGATGGCGATTGTGAATTGTGGATGCAGAGCAGAGCGATAATGAGTCAAGCATGTGATTTTAAGGTAGTAGTGTAAAACTCTAGCCATCTCATCTCCATAATATTTCCATTAGGATCCCAATTTAATTTTGATCCCCTCGCGCTAACAGACACTTACCAACTTCCCACAAGCACCGTCCCATGAAGAGTCGCTCCACAGCTGGTACCAAGTACCAACTCGGAACTTGAAAAACAAATGACTTTTTATTGGATTATAAAAGGCTTGCGTATTCTTGAGCTCTTCCATGCTGATATCAGTAACTACCTCGTATCGTCGTATTAATAGCCTTGCTTTTCTATTCTTGGCCTGGAAGCAGACAATAGCAATATTCCCCATCAACTTTCAACGCAGCTAAACTACAACGCCGCAGCATTGTCTCATTTAGCATTTCAAGGCGTACCACCAACTGCAACAACTACGAACCCAGGAATCCTACAATAAACATACGCAAACAAAGTGGAATTCGACCGCAGCTCTCTGTCCTCTTTTCCAATTCCAACTTTCCTCTTACACAACAGTGTTGCTGGAACGAGAAGCTTGTTCGCAGCTCTTCCTGGATAAAGTGCATGGGTATATAAAAGTTAGGGCGAAACGTCAGAGTCAGAGTCACAAGACACTCCCCTGTTGTTGGCCAAGACCAATCCCTCGCAACTGAAACTGATTGTGGTGTGTGACAAGTAAATGTGTCGTGACAGAGTGGAAAACGAGACAATCGCTGAGGTTCGGGAAGGTAGAAAATGTTGTTGACAAATGCTTCACTTGACCCCTGGAGTGAATGGGACGGAGACGGAGGGTAGCAAGTATGACTTGAACACGACACAAGCCACAACTTGACTGCTTTCTGCTACTCACGCGTAGGAGACTCTTGGAGGGGTGGAAAAAGGTTATGAGCGGATGAAAGGGAATTGCTAAGGAAATGTTTGTAGGGAAAGAGTGGATTCTGCCAATGAAATACACCTGTGTCTAGGACGAGACGACGACACGGCGGAAGAAAAGGCTGGGACGTGTGTACTAAAATCCCTGGGTTACTGGCACGCATTGTCCGTGAATCCCTTCCAGGTTAGCCGAGTCTTGACCCCGAAGTGGGCATTGAGTGGGAGCGCGAAAGGAATCTCGGAAGAGTTAAAGGTGGACTTTCAAGAATGCGGACTGAAGGGATGGTGAAGACTGAGGAGTGTGGGGAAAAGTGCAGGTGAAGAACGGACGGAGGTGAGTGTGAAATTGGGAAGGAGAGCGCGAGTGGCTTGGGAGGTGGTGTTGGTGCGGAGTGGAGTTGACTCCCATCACTACCCAACCACTCTCTTTCTCGTCCTCAGTCAAACTCTGTCCTTCCTTCCGCTCACAACATCTTCAACCTAAAAGTCCTCAACTTGGTCATGTGGACTCAAGTGCGTCTCGGCATCTCCTTGAATTTCGCTCGTCTCAGGAGGAGCTCAGGGAAGTGTCCCACCGTCACTGCAAGTCACCATGTGCTCCACTGTGTGTGGAAATAACCGTTGCCTCTGAGTTGTGTGAGCTGGAAATAGACACGTTAGTCCTGAAAGTGGTGGTAGTTAGCGTGAGTTGTTGAGTGGGCCAGTGTGAAAAGTGAACGGCTGAGTGATTGCCAGAGAAGAAGGATCACGAGACTATCCAGAGTGGATGTGTATGTTGGAGGTTTGAAAGTATTCCACGCTCCCACTTGGCGATAAGATAATTTCAAGCCAAGACTCCAAGAATTGTTATTCCAAGAGACGTTGACGACAGCCCTTAATCACCTCCACCCACCAACCAATGCACAAAAGGCATGCAGCACAACTCACCAATTCACGTTGGCCGCAGTGATTGTTGCACAAGGGAAAGACACACTTTGAGAATCAGCAGACGCGTAGCCGTGGAAGCAATGCTAATGAGGTAAGTTTCCTCTTCCTTCATTCCACTTGCCCTCGTTCATTTCATCTCTTCCTCATTTACTCACCGTCCACCACAATGTCCCGTGCCAATCCCCGTTTCTTTCTCCGTCTCTCCGTCATTGTGTGCTCCAACACTCCCATTCACCCACAAGGGAAAGCCCCGAGTAGCTTCGACCCATGACACGGTCCTGTTCGTCACGCAGTGACACAATCAGATGCGTCTCTCCTGAATGCACCGAGTGTGGAGTGAGGTGCAGGTTGGAGATAACTTCCGAGTTCATTTGTAGCACGTGGCGTCAAGAATGTGCAGTTGACATTTCCACGCTTTCTGCCACAGCCTCACACATGCATACGCAATGAGAATGTGCGAAGACATTTCCATGCAGTCGCTGGTCCCATCAGTTGCTCACATGCACTTGACATGGAATCAGTTGATGGAGCCCACAGCACGTTGTCACTTCTCCTTGTCTGTGTTACGCAAAATGCGGAACAAGAGCAATGAGCAAGTCATAAGAGACACGCACTCATGAATCTTCTATTTCTGCTCCTATCATCCCGTCGCTCTGTTCCCACTGCCTCATTAGCTCCATTTCTACACAGCCACCTGTGCACTACTCCACTCGCATAGAAAATCCAGTAGGTAAAACAATCGCAGTCAGCTCCGTATCACTTGAGTGAGGCTCATATATGGAATTATGTAGACGGAGAGGAAATCGCGCTGAGGAGACACGTCTTGCATCTGGCATGCTATGGCTATGAGTAAGGCACGCTCGGTGGAGAATCCATCACTACTACTCCAAAGACGTGTGACAAAGGACAGGAAAGAGGAGACAAATGAAAAGCGACAGTAAGGAAAGAATGCTGGCTAATGAGCGTTGTCATAATCACAATTTATTCAACTCCATCATCCGCCTTCGCCTTTACAAACTTACAACCCACCTCATGACATCACCTCAAATCCTCTCATACACACATTAACTCCTAGTCCAAAAAACATCTCAAACATGACAGTAAAATCAAAAGGTTGATTTTTGGCATAATGCTCGCGGATGTGAATTTTGGGGAAACTTTGGGTGAAGCTGTGCGAGGCTGGAGAGAAATGTGCAACTGCTGCTGTAGTTAGGAATGTAGGAGGTGAAGGTTGAGGAAGCATTGAACGCACAACTGATTACATGGACTTTAGATATGTGAGGAATAATTTGGTGAAATGTTGACATGGGAGGAATATTCCATACAGCATGGGTAGGATATTGATAAGGACAAATAAATGGGGACCAGGATTGCCGTAGAAATGGTGAGTTAAAAATGGACTAGCATGGCATGGCATTGACACAAGAAGGTTGAGAATAAAAAATATTGACTCAAGGAATAATTTGGAAAGGCAGGTTTGAAGATAGACGGGGTATGGTGGGGAGGGTAGGAAAGACAGGACAGGACTCGCTGGGCTTCTTATTACCAGCGTCTCATGTCAAAGCGTGAGTGCGTGATTAGGTAAGGTGGAAGTTGTGGTGGAACGTGGAAGTGATGGAATTGCAAATTCTTGCTGTCAGTCTCCGAGGTATGCGTTGACATTGACTTGGGAATGAAAGAAGACTCTTCTCCTTCCAGTCAGTCCAGGAGGGAAATGTGACAAAAGTAACTTTACGCTCTTCGTTGGACTAGGTGAAGGATGTTGAGTGTGTTTGCCCAAGGAGGAAACTCAGAGTGTCTTGCATTGCATCATGAGCCTCGCTTGTGAAAATCCCCGTCTCGATCTCGAATCCTCCGAGCAGGACAGACATGAATCATCTGCTCGACTTTTATCAGATTTATTGGGCTTTCGAACCCACGCAGTCGTCAATGAATTACAGAGCGAATGCCAGTCGATCTTCCTCCGCGTCTGCATATTTCATTTCATGGCTTTGTGTTTGGCAACGTGCTCTCTTCTCCAAGTCTCTCCACCAATGCACTCCAACTCGTCATCAGACCCAAAGATAAGTATTCCAGCATCAATATTCCCCAACCCACGATGCGAACTTGTTGAGAAAAAGAGGGAAAGGACAGACGACGTCAAGTTGTGCTCCGTGTGGACGTTTGCCAGGACTGCGTGTGTAGCTGGAGATGTTCCCTGGACATGTTTTCCCTTTCATCCCATAGCCTCCTTCCCATTCCAACACCTAGCACCACATTCATCAGTCATCCGCTCACATCTCAATCTCTAATTGCACAAATTCTACATCTCATTCTTGGAATTTGTTCCACTTGAATTTCCCTTGAGCCAGAGGCGCAGCTCTTTCATCTCGCTTCTCATTCACCGTTTCTCCTTGGTTTGGGGTGGTGTGCCCACAGGTCACCGCACACCAACTTCTGACACAGTCAATCCTCATTTCCTTGAGTAGGATGCTTTGGAGGACAAGAGGCGCAGATGCATTCGTGTGTTGTGTGGCATGCTTCAGCTTTCCACTCACAGCCCTTTCTTCTCCTTGTACTTGTTGGCTCGGAATTAACCTGTCCAACTACTCACACCACCACTTGTCTCAATTAAAGCGCTTCAATTACCGTCTCATCACAAGGGGAACTATTGAGCTCTGGCCTTAGCTCTTCACTTGTTCCACTCCCTGCACCTTCCATCCACCAACACACCTGTGGATTTCATTCACCTTTCATCCGCTCAACTCAACTCACTGCAGAGCAATTAAGTCATGTCCATGGAACTTGGTCTCTTGTGAATTTCGTAAATAAACCTAAACCCTGTACCTTACCTCCACCTTGTCTTCACATGTCTATCGAGAAATACAAGTTGCATTGGGAATGTGTCGTTCTGAATTGCGACAAGCCAGCAGACGATAGTGCATTATTAGTTTCCCTACGCTCTGACTCTGACCGTCATTGCTGGACCGTAAAAGCTCCTTGTGCTTGCCTGAGATAATGTCAAGTCTCCCTGTAGATTTGCGACAGAGAATAAGTGCTTGAGAATGGTCGAGAGCGTGTGTGCTCCTGTCCCGAAATCCACCTACTCAGACTGTGGAGCGAGAGCGAGTGTGTGTTTGGGCCTGTCTGTTCCTGGTCTCAGCTGATGCGTAGAATGAGATGGCTGAAGAAGGACTGTGTCAGATGGAATGTGAGTTGTTAAAGTGGAGTGGCGTGAGAAAAAGCACTTTTGATTTCATCTTGGACTGTCGCAACCTGTGAACGTGTGAATTGAGCTCGCTCATATGTCCGCATTTCCTCACGATTCCCCAACCGCATTCTTTGCTCCGGACACAAGGGAACTGCGAAGAAAAGCAAAAGCGAGAGTGGAAACTACAAAGAGCGTCTCAAGTGGAGTCTCAAGACTTTTGCATGGGTAAAGAGTGAGGATATTCCAAGTGGAGGATTCAGGGGCCTTGGACCTACTTACCTACACCTACACCACAAGGACACACGATCATCTTCTCTGTCTTTCGCTCTTCAGCTCCTGCATTAGTCACGGTTGATTGATTGGATTCCGGTTAGGAATCTTTTACCCAGTGCTCTGTGTATTGGCAATAGATAGTGGCGGGAAAGTCAAGTGTGTGGCTGACGGAAAGGAGTTGGGGAAGGTGCAGTTGTTGGGTGGCTCTGTCTCAGTTGTTTTCTCCATGCTTGTGCTATCCAGCGATGGTGAGTGCGGTGCGGACTCAATAATGGGATAATTGGCGTAGGCCTTTGTTATGACTTGGGTGTGGGACAGGAAGCCACGAGTATTTATAGACATGCACGCGGTTGTGTTTCTCCTCAAGTCAGCCTTGTCCGCAAGTGGCAGTTTAAAATTGGACTTTGTTGTTGGGTGGACTGTGTGTGGTTGTGGGCATCCGGGAAGTAAGGAAGGCGATTGCTCATTCCTCCGTCGTATTCCTCACTGCGTTGAGATAGGCCGTCCATGGGTCCTTATCACTTTTGCATTCACCACGGAATCGCCAGGTCGTCCTCTGCACATTCATAGCCAAGATCCGTAGACTTGAGCTACTTGGTGGAAAATGGTTGGTTGTTGTGGAGCAAGGCTGCTTCACTCGCATCACTCGCCAACCATGAGCTATTAATAAAAGTAAGTTGACGCGTGGGACATTCCAAGAAAATCGGCCTTGGTTCTTATGGGACGTTGGCTGGTTGGGGGTTGAGTGATTCCCGACTGTGTGTGGAATTGTGGGAGCGGGGAAAAGCACAGTTTCAGCCTGCAGTTGAGCTGTTGGTGTTGGAGAGAAGAGCGCACTGTATGTAGCGTGCAGAAAAGAAACGGAAATCAGTGTGATTTTGTTTACCGACCTAAACTTGATTGGGAGAATAACTTGGTTCCGTAATGACTCTATGTGCTGCGGTGAGTGTGGACGCGATAGGAAGGAGGCGGAAGTGGAGCAACACAAAACTTCCACTCCGCTCCCTTATCACTTGCTCGTTAAACCGCATTCATCGTGGATAGCAAGTGGACAAAAGCTTCACTCGCATCCCGCACCAATGCCCGATTGGAATGTCCTCTTGTTCCCCACACAGTCATGAAAGCTGGTCGTAATTTCTTCTCATTCCGTCCATAATCATCCGAGGCAAAAGCTTTCTCTTCCATTCCTACAAGGCAAGGGTGTCCAAGTGGGAACGGACGACATGTGATTCCCAGCGTCCAGATGTCCCTTCCATTGAAAATGGATGTTGTTGTTGATTTTGCGGTAGGAGTTGAGGTGGTTCATGAGTGGATGGATGCATAGAATGTTTAGCCACAAGTTACGAGTTAAGGTAGAGCGTGTCACGTGATTTCCTTAGCTGGTCTCGTTAGAAGGGCGTATTATGGCGACAAGTATTGACATTGACATTGGACCCAGCGTCAATGGAGACTCTCTACGTCCAGCTCCTTCGATTAGATTACGAGGAGAGCAAATAAAGAGACGGAAGACACCAGCATCTTTCACTTGAATAACGATGCGAGCAACAAGTGACAAGAGGAAGGGGGACTGTGAGCCGAGACGCAGCCATTCCAAGCACACCTCAAGCGTCGCAGTTTTCAATCTCATTCCACATGGCATTCACGTCTCCAGCTCTTTGAAACAGCCTTCAATTTCCTCCCACACAATAAGTCAACCTGTAATTACCTTGTAATGTAAGCACATTCTGAGCAGATACGTGCAATTATTGAGCTCCTCAAAGGAATTCTAATCTTCCGCTCCTCATGGCCCCAGCTAATTCTTAAGTTAGCTTGACTCCACTTTGGAAACATTTCCATGTTTCAGTCACACGACGCAGTTTGCTCTGGCTGCGCTGATTTATCTCAATGCACGTCCGCATTTGGGACGACTGGTTAGGAAGCGCTAGGACTTGGCCCAGATTATTTACTCAGGATTTCACAAGCACGATCTTGAAGTGATGATAAAGTAAGAATTAAGGTGGACTGATGCGTGGTGATTGTGGGAGGAGGAGAGGATTGGATTGAAAGCGGGTAGAATGCTGGGTCGAGGATGGGAGGCCAGGAAGATCCTTTACATAAACCATTGGCAAGAGACCCTGAGTTGAGCGTGTTCATTTCCATTCCGTAAGCTTTAACTTGGAAATCAGTCGCATTCTTCTCCTCGACACTCAAAGGTTCTGTAGCTGAGGCCAAGCCAGTTGAGCCGTCCTCGTGGTGGAGATTAGTGGTGCGAATGTGTTTACAAGTCCTTTACACCCACTTACTCACCAACTCGCATCCATCATTCCCGTTGTCTGTCACAGCCGTTGGAAGGAGCGTGCTCAAGAGAGTTCATCTGTCGCTCTCCCAACTTCCCATCCACGAGTGGCGACGAAGCTCTGAGTTGCTCTGTCCCCTTCACAAGTCACCCAATCCCGCCACAAAATATTCTTTCTTGATCTCAAGTGGCATCAGAGGACGAGCAGGGGCAGAATCCTGTGTCATGTCGAGCTTCCTCATTTATTCCCAACGCGAATAAGAGTCAGTGTGTTTGTAACTTTTTGGAACTTATTCTTGTGGCGTCAGTGCTGAATGTGTGCATGTGAGTGATTTAATGGAAGATTGGGAAAGTTGTTGGTTGTGAGAGAAATGTTTGGTGGCTTGCAGGTGGGAATAAGTAGAGAATGAGAGTGGTGAAGATACTCTAAGCGCACAGCCACTTGTTCCTTCCTTGAGAAGATGAGGCTGGAGCTGAGGTCAAGTGTGGCTGTGGTTTGGAGGAGGTCAAGGACGGAGCCAGTGCGGTGTGGGTGGGAAGCGGAGTCCACGTGGAGAGAATGGAAAGCGGGTTCAGAAGTGTTGAGGTGGTTGGTGGCGTTGACTGTGGCTGTGTGGTTCCTTCCGGCCGTCACGAGTTGCTTCAACAGTTCTCAGGAGCTGTGGAGAGGAGAGAGTGACGTCGAGTGCGTGTTGGAGAGGACGTGCAAGCCTTACGTGAACAACTCGGACTGGAAGTTGAACGGGACGTGTGCGACGTGCAGGCTGACTGGAGGGAGCAACTCGTCCATCAGCGAAGCTGTGATTAGTCAGTTGACAGCCTCCGTCCCGACTGCTTGTCTCCGTGTAAGTCTCTCGCCCTTGTCCCTTATCACGATCCACTCCTTGCCCTGACCATGCCTTCATTTCACTTGCAGAAGATCCACGTCCTCGACATCCACTGCACACATGCGATGCGAAGGCCAGCGAGCGTCAACTTCTCGGATCTCCACCAACGGCTCTCGGATCTCCAGTCCATCACCGTCACCGGCTGCAACCTGACCAAGGAAGGCTTGCAAGGGTCGATCTCTCGGAACATCGTGAATCTGAATCTGTCGCAGAATGCGTTCGAGTTGCTCCCCAGCACACTCTTCCCGAGCAGTGACAAGAGTAAGTTGAAGATGAAGTTGTCTTTCGTCGTTCTCTCCAACAATCCCTACCTCAAGTCCCTCCCGGGCACTCTCCTCAACTTGACCAACATTCAGCACATCTGGCTCGGGAGCAACAACTTCTCGTGCGCCTGGGTGGCTACGTACCTCTTCCCCTGGTACGTCAAGAACCACAAGATCTTCAAAGATGCACACGACTTGGACTGCAAGCACGTGGATGCGACGCTGAGCATTATGCGCTTCACGGTGTACGGTGCGCTGAAAGCCAAGCACGTAAGTTCCACCACTTTCCAATCGCCTTCCCCCATCTCCACATTTCAAACCAGCCTCCCGAGGTCCCTATAACAGGCGCTGGTAAATCCCCTACTTGCTCAAATCCCCAACTTCATTTTGGCAAACCAAAAACTAAATAACTAGCGGATACGCACCTTTTCAAATCCAACTCAAATATCTCCCGTTTCTTATTTTTCTATCCCTGCAACTTTGATAAACCAAGTGAATTCAAAGTGTTCAAAATCACACGTGGCTCTTGTGAAATTTTTATTAGCTTTACCCACTTGACACATGTTAATACGGTTTGGAGCATGTTATTAAGGGTTTTAGCCAGGATGAACCTCATCTCTGTTTCAAAGGTTTCAGTCCATCTTGCCCCAGGACCCACTGCACTGCTTCCTCTTGTGGTATTTGGCTGTTCTACTCTCAGCTCTGGAGAAAGCCCGCGATGGTACTAGTTGGCTAACGGACTAATGTTCCACAAGTAGCATCCGGTTTGCCATGAGCGTTTGTATACTGGCTCTTTTACTTTTCATGTGTGATTGTGGGGTTTCTCCAGAGCTCACACCCCTGTCAATGCAGAAAGGTTGAAGTAGAGGTGGCACATTTGAGAAATGCGGATGCTTTAATTGAGAAATGTTGGAATTCAGGATGAAAAGGTCGAGTGCGACAAAGTCTTTCCTCCGTGTCCATGCAGTATCTACTCAGTACAAAGAACGGAAGCGTTTCCAAAGAATAATTTCCCAGTCAGTTTTACAAGTCATGGAGAAAACATGTCGATAACACTGAAGGTGGATTGCTCCTCGCAGAATCTCACTCAACTGCCGAGCATTTCCCGCATCACCAGATTCCTCAACGTGTCCCACAACCGGATTACTCAGCTGGATAAACTCCATTCCCCGGAATACAGCAATCTTGGGAGTCTGGTGGCTGAGCACAATTATATTACCAGCATTGACTCGATCGACGGAACACCCTTCATCAGACAATTCGACGTCCTTGGGCTCAGCCATAACAACATTACAAAAGTCAGTTGATTCTTAGCATCATCATTACTTGCTATTTTGACTCGCGTTTGAGAGCGTACTGAGGAGCAGAGCATAACTTAAGTTGAGACTTATGTATTCCCTTTCACAGCTTCCTTCGAAACTCATGTCCAAAATTTTAGACAACGATGTTGATGGCCACGGCCGGGTGAGTCTCGGCTACAACTACATCGAGTGTGACTGCGACACTGCCGTGCATATCAAGGTGAGTCCCTTGTTCCCTCGCTCGTTCCCAATTCCTCGTAATCATGGATTTCAAGTCATTATTGACTTTTCAGCGTTTGCTGGTGATCCATCAGAAGAAGATGGAGAAAGACGACGTGAAGCGAATCTTTTGCAAAGACCTGAATATCAAAGTAAGCCATGTTGGTGCAGTAGTGCGCTCTTACACGATTTCTAATCAACTTGGAGCAGGGTGTGATGACGGTGGTTGTAAATTGCAGGTGCAGGACTTGGAGTACGACAAGGTGTGTGAAGGGCAAGAGGACCAGCAGCCGAATGTCATGTGGTACGTCATTATAGTCATCGAATTATTCCTCATTGTGGCCATTATCGTGAAAGTGATTCATGACAGTCGTCAGTATCGACTAACGGGCATCCTTCCATGGATCTCTTCCAAGATGCCAAGGCTACCCTGTGACTACATCCTCGAAGGCTTTAAAGGACCCCTGAATGGTGGTCGACCCACACACTGACGGCGCCCAGCCCAAATCACGCCTGCTCTTTTTATTCACCTTCATTTCTCCTCATTTGACTGCAGTTGAAAGCAGTGAGTGTACTCCTGTCCAAAGCTAGCTTTCCAAACAATCACACAAATGCTGATCACAGCTGTTGAGACTGTAGCTCAGTTGTCCCTCACACTCCCATTACCCTCCATTTTCAAGTGGTTTCCACCCAAGGTGCATTTTACTAGCCACCTTCCTTCCCAATCTTCCACAAACCCTCACCTCCCTTTTCACACACCAAAAACATCATTTTCTCCTTTCCCTCCATCATTTGTTTCACCAAGCCCGAGCGACGCCACTTAGAAATTACGCAAGCCTGCCTTAGTACGCAGTAACGTAATCGTCAACTGTTATTGACCAAAAGTTATTCTTGAATGGGACTTGAGGGTATTACGTTGTTGTGGTTGGCCAATTCCGCACTCTGACCAGTAATTCAAGGCTTTGGGTCCCTATTGGTTCCTAACGTAAACTTGCCCATATCTTGTGATGCAGTGTTACCTTACTCTCATTTGATCCTTGTTACCAGTGAAAGCTACAAGAAAATCTGTTCTGTGGCGTGCGAAGAGAGATGTGTAGGTCTATAATACGTCCAATACGAGTAAATTATGGGCACTCAAACACTTTTTTACCATGTATGATATGTAAGTAATTATAATGATGTACTTTATTTTGATACAAAATAAACTAACCACATATGAGGTTTTTGTGAACACCGGGGAAAGAAACATGGCGCGTTGGCGCATTGAAGGAAGGATTTAGTTGGCTGCTTGACAGCACCTACCTTTTGTCCTCATTATCATTTTTCTTGTCCAACGTGAAATCCGACAGGGCTTCCTCTTTGGCAGAAAAAGTCAGCTACCCCAGCGTTGGTCATATATGTACATGCCTTTCAAAGACAAAGTATGGCTACCCTCATTTCTAGCTATCACTGCATTTTCATCATAAGTAGTCGTAGAAATCACATTTCCAATTAGAACGGGATAGTACACCGTAAAAAAATGAGTAGTAGAGGTGGCTTTAAAAAAAGTAATTGTAGTTTCTATTAATCGTAGCAAGAAACTCGGTAATTTCAAATTATGGTCAATCGAAATCCGGTAGGGTTTTTTTCTACCGGTAACCCTATTAAACTGGGAAAGCAATAGTGATCTCTTTTGATTTTTACCGAAAATTCTATTATGCAACATTTAACCGGATAATCTATTACTTTCATGGATGTCACTATTACGCAGTTATTGGCTAATAGAAATCCGGTAGTAACATTCAACAGGAATCCTTGTTACACCGTGTGTTTTGCCGAAAGTATAGATCTTCAATGACGCCTCTGTTAATTCTTACATACACAGTAAAGTGGCTAGCGCGCTTGACTCATAATCGAGAGTCCCCGAATTCGAATCCCGGTCCCCGCCTAATATTTTATTAATAAATTGATTATGTAATAGAAGTATCTATTAATAATCAATAGGGATCTTGTAAAAAAGTGTAATAGAAGTTTCTATTAAATTTTACAGGACAAACGGTAAGGGTTAACACACATATCTATATCGATTTTAATAGAGGGTCCGGTAAATAATTAACATTTAAAACTTTTGGCATATTTATATTATATACTATTGATGTATTTGTAATGGAGATTTCTATTACAAAATAATAGATATCCGGCGAATCTCCGTCTATTTTTTAGTGTGTAACTTCTTGTAACCTGCACTAGGACTTAAAATAAGCATATGCATGTAGTATATACCTACCCATCACATTGTTTTAACAGTTCGATTTTTTCGATGAAATGTCAATTGTACACTGCCTACGTATACTCTACATATTGGAATAAATAATTATAGCAGATTTGGTACTCTTTGAGCAAGCTTTATAGATTTGGGTTAAATAAAAACTGGATCGTGTCTAGTGTTTTTAAAAATTGGATCACGTTTAGTGCATTTATACAAATGGATTCTATCTAGTAATTATTAGTAATAGACGTCCAATATCTTCGCTCCTGGCAGCGAGCGGGCGAAACCAATTACATATTTAGAACCAGCGTCAAAAACTCTATCGGATAAGGTATATCAGAACTAAAAATATTTAAGGTAAGTAAGGGTAATATATTCCATTTTAGATGCTGTGCGAAGTAATACAACATCATTAAAGGCGACCAGAAAAATGCTTTTTTTAGCCTTTGAAAAATACTTTTTTTAGCCTTTGAAAAATACTTTTTTAGGCTTTTTAAAATGCTAAAAATGCTTTTTTCTCGACTGAAAATGCTAAAATTATGCTTTTTTGGAGCTCAAAATGCTGTATATGCTTTTTAAAATTGCATTTTTTATAGTATGCAATGCAGTGATGGGCAATTGAGTCGCCTACCCTATTCCTACCCTACTTTCTACGTTCTTTTCGCACCCTTCCTACTTTCCTACTGTAGGATTGTGCCCACCTATTTCCCTACCTACAGAGTGAAGCACAATTTCTGCCTCCCTACTTCCTACCCTACAAGCAAAAAGGCGCCTACTTCCTGCCTACATCCCTTTTTTTCGTCAAATTAAACGTGGGAATTTTGAACCGCTCTTTACAATTTTCACGTCTTAAACAGACAGAAATCTTTACTAAAGAGTAGAGGTTAATTCTTTAAAGCTGTTATTTACAATTTATTATTGATTGCACTTTGCATTTGACAATTTGAAAAACTAGTTTGTCCACAATTATTCCA
>JAAXYX010003454.1:0-14400 GCA_036851915.1 Ptenothrix huangshanensis | reverse complement strand
GCGCGGGCAAAAGTCAAAACGGTGCATCGTACACGTCAAACTTTCCGAATGTTTAAAAATTTTCAAAATTTGAACTTCGTAATGGTAGACTTTGTTCCAGCGTAGTTTTTTATGAGCTTTTCAAATATGTGCTTCTTTTTTAAGTAGTACTTGAACTGCGTGGGCACAACCCTAAAAATTAAGATGCTGTAGGATAGCTCTGTAGGATAACTCCATAAATGCTGTAGGATAGGAAACTGTAGGACAAGTCCATTCTCATATCCAATTGGATACAAAAATAAACCACAAGTTATAATAAATGTGTTTTTTGGAAATTAATCCGCGATTTGTTGTATGATGTAAAGTTAAAAATTATCCTTTCGTTTCACTCTTAGTTATGTACTTGTAGAAGCGATTACCTTAAAAATTAAAGTTTACCCACAGAGACTTTAGTTTATCTTACTGATTTACCGCCTTGCTGGTAACGAAATTATGTACAGATCTATCTATTATGAAAATAAAAACAACAACTAAAAATTGGAAAGTAACCCGCAATAGCAGTCTTGGAAGAAGCTAACTCCAAATTCATAAAATGTCTCATCATAGATTATCTGTTCTACTAGGGCTTCTTGATGATATACTTGGCTATTCTTTAGGAATAAAAAAGTCTGTCGTTGAGCATCAAACCACTTTAACAACGTTGTTTCTGTTCTTGAAAAACGCGATTTCTGACCTTTTTAAAACCAGTATTGCGGGACAGAAACTTAGACTTAACAGAACAGAATTTTAGACTTACTTTTATAAATTGCACTGTTCGTGGTTCCTGCAATGTTCAATTGTTTAGCAATTTCGACATGTTTCAAACCACTTTCCAGTAATCTAGTTATATCTACTTTTTTCTAATGTAAGGGCTAAACGCTTGGATTGTATGAAATCCATGATTTAATAGCGTAGACTGATACGTAGATCAAACAAAACTGTTTAATAAAACTTTTAATCAAAGAAAACGATGAAAATCTGAATTTCACTATAGTCATTGAAAAGTCTGAAATGTAAAATTACAAATATTTAGCAAGGCCGATAAATTAATATTGAGTTAATCGAGTTGTGTACTGTCACTAACTTATCTTTGAATTATCATTATAAGCAAAGATCGTCAGAATACTATTAACTGTATTAATTATATTTTACAGCTACAGGTATAGGTGCAAATCAAAAATACATTACGTTATAACGTTTCCGAATTAAATGCAAATGCAACTGTTGGGCGGTGTGCAGTATGACGGTATAGGGAGCATGTCGTTATACTGAGTGACGTTATAACTGCATATTTAGCATTGGAAAATGTAGGCTTTTTGACGGGACCATGATGTGCTGTAGTTGTAGTTGGATGGAAATTGACGTTATATCGGATGTCGTTATAACGTAGATGTCGAGATTTCACTGTACTAGGAATTTACATAATTTATATAAGATGCATCTTAGAATGTGCTGCCCCAGCTTGGAGTAATAGTTTATCCAATACATTAAATAGGATAATTAAAGGGGTACCCAAAATAAAGTTTTTCATTGCTCCATTTTCATTTTCGGGAGTGACTAACATTAAAAGAATTTCAAGACAAACTACCTTGATTATGATATTGTGGACGTTTTTGTTATGGCATTAATGCAAACCAAGCATTTACTCTATGGGTGATTCGGATTGCGTCATACAGTAATCTCTTTAATGTGCTGATCACCCGTGGCAACTTTTGTTTTAACATTACAAGGGTTAGACCCTCCTTTTTGAATTTAACATCGTATTTCCGCGCTTAATCCTACAAATTATATAATCATTTACTCTTCATAGGCAAAAAAACAAATGTGCATAATTAATAATTAACTGATAATTAGTAACACGAATAAAATTGGTACAGGTTTTCAAGTTATTATTAAATCTACAAATAGTAAAATTTAAGTCTGCAGGAGCACGGCCTTGTAAAAAAAAGGACCATAAGAGACCACCTCATAAGAGAGAGTAGGCTGTATTTGGAGGCCGGATCTCTTTGGAGGCCAGTTCTCTTTGTACTCAATTGCAAGATTACCCCGGCTATCTTTAGAAGCACGCTCTTATTTGAAGTTTTACGGTAATGTCATTGGTATGAAAAGTGTGATATGGACATTGGCCCCAACAGCACCAGAAATTATTATTACTGTAGACGGGGTTCCGGAGAATGATGGGCTCGAGCCTGCGAGTGTATAAGGTACCGTGGCTCTCCAGGGCGATTCCAATTACTACCACTAAGTGGCTACCGCTTTGCTCACATTCTTAGTATAGGTTTAGGTGCAAGTATTGTCATATGCGTATAATCAAATACATGATAATATAATGGTGCACATTTGTAATAAGAATTATTATGTATTCCGCAAAGATCTTTTTTGTCGCACTAGTTCTACAATCTGATTTTGCCAGGGCAGTTATTTCGTATGTAGCAGTTACTATTTAGATACATATCGTCGTTGAAGCGTGAAAAAGAGCTAAATGCATCTGGCCCCTTAAGCAGAATACCAATTCTATTGTGTGGCGAAGTTATCACACAGAATGAGAATAACACCAACAGCAAGCCCAACTATTACGATTCGCTACTTAACACACAAATGTACAATATGGCTGTACCACGAGGGAACTTCCTACTATCTCTATCGCTACCAAAATCAGAGTTCCACAATACAGTGTGCTGGACTAGGAAGCCGGCTCGATGACACGCTGCAATAAATATAGATAATGCTAATGACTGAAGGCACGCCGTGGACAGTCCAAGTCTCGTCCTCACCAGTCAAGTATAACTGTGCAACGCGTCACCTGCATCCACTAGGCAAATCCAGACCACTGCATAGGATGTAGATCATTCACAGATCCCTGTGACAATTGCTATCAGTTCAGCATGCATTATGCTCCGCAAGGGGCATAATGCATTTAGCTCTTTTCAATCTTCAACGACGATGTGTAGACAATGTAGGTACCTAGGTACCTTAGAATATTCGCCGTTCATTTTGTCTGTACTCAGCTAACCGAATCCACCAGTCATGTTATAGTGGTTGGAAACGAACGTTGCTCTTCTTGTGGAACAAGTTGGAACTCGCACTCGTGCATGCTAATTTTTCTATTAATTATTTTAATAAGAAGCTCCCATAAGTACAGCTATCTAATTATTCGCTTTTAAATTAGAGTTAGAGGGTTGCTTGCATTTGGATTTTAATCCTTAAATCTCCATGGGATCTCAAGGTACCAGTTTCGATATTCTAAAGGATTGGGTGCAAAAAAAGTGCAATGTGATTTGTAATGATGACTGCGATAGTCTTTGGAGTGACTATGCAATGCGAACTATTGACCTGTTCGTTACGGATGATTTGAAGAATGAATGAATTTGCGTCCATGTAAATGCAATAAGGCACCATGTTATTTTGTCTTATATAAGTCCGGGACGAACATAATCTTAGGACTATTACATAATGGTGCTTTTAAATACCAGCAGTTCATTCGATAACTACTTGGTAAGTTGAAATTGCCAATCCATTGACTTTAGTGCGCGAAGGAATATATTACAACACAATGGAAAACAAGCAGAAGTTGGATGTGGATGTAGGATATACCCTGCTTGCGTCTGGGCTGTGTTAATACGCTCTTGATCTCAACAACTAAGGAAAAACGTTTAATACAAAAAATAAAATGAATTTCCTATCAGGTGTAATTATTGAGATAGATAGACTAGACCAGAAGTTTTGGAGTTTCATCTCTGTGTTGTAAGTGCCCTAATGCTTTTAAGCGGTAGGAATATATTTCAGGGCCCCCTGTTTGGAGAAAACAACGAGTGATCGGAATAAAGTGAAACTAAAGTTTTAGTTGAGAGAGAGCCCGAGAGTGTGTTTGAATTTGATTCTGCAGAGGTCAAACTTGTTATCCAAGGCTTATTTCATTAACTAACTCAATTAGAAGGTTTGCACTTGATAATGTGATGATGATTGTTCTTCTGATTTGGTTTTATTTGAATAAATTATTTAGTTTACTGTGCATAGCTGTAGGTGCATGTTCCTAGTCGTAGTAGTCGGCATAAACGACATTGATAAGGATTAAGGTTTTCCTCCAGAAATGCTGGCATGGAGGACAAACATGCAGGATTTGAGAAAAAAAGAAGGAAAAGTGGGGGGAAAGTACAGCATTGAGAAGCAATGCAGCGTAATACATAATGCAATCCATTACATCAGAGATGACTCCATAGCTGAAGCTGTTAGCCTAATATGGTTGTAGTTGTACACATTTCGAAAAAAACTTGAGTTATACTATAATAGAGTCTGTGGAGAAACTAGTAAAGTTTCGGCACAAGTTACGTTACTCAATGTGTGTGTCAGAGAGAGAGACAGAGACATAGAAAGAAAGAGAGAGAGAAGTCACAAGAATAAGAAGGGGAAGAAGAAAAAGGAGAAGCAAAGGAGTGGCTGTAGTTGAAACAGCACAAGAAGGGGGGAAAAAATTCTTCCTCCACATGCCAAAATTTTTTGCCCGTATCTACCGAATTTACGACGTCCGTTTCTTTTATCGACGACGACGACTTCTAATATTTTTCTAGTCTGTATACTGCATTATCTTCAAGCTCTTGGGAGAAATCTAATTCTACTATTGTAGTTATGCACTTTGTAGTTTGATAGTGCAGACCTACTGCTAAATTTCTAACAGTCTCAGGCCTTGGTGTATATAATTAAACATACGTAGCACGGAAGGCAGCTCTGCCTATGCCTATAAATTCCATAGACTGACAACCTCTTCTCCTGAGCACCATCTAAATCTGTATTAACAATACGTATCACATTGAAGTTCTCTCGTGCTCATAAATGAATAACCTATCTGGAGCAATAATATTTCTTATTTCATATAGACACAGGTAGAAAAGAAACAGCAATTCAGAAAACCAAGTAACGCGATTCCGGGAGTTTCTATTGAGTTGTGTCTGTAAAGTGGTGGCCATGCACTGTAGCAGTCCGTAGTCTGTTTTCTCGGAACTTGTTTTTATGAGCATGTTTTATCTTTCATTCGTCGACCTATTTAGAAATTATATGTAATTATAAGGTTTCTCTACATTTTGTCTCCAACTTGAGCGATTAGACTCACAAGTTGTCGTAATTTTACAGAGGCAAAAGAGAGCCAAGCCTGTAATTTTAATCTTTTGCATTCATATCCACCCGGATGGACGAATTCAAAGGTACTTGAGGTTTCCATATAATTTCCATATTGAACAGTGGAGATGATAGGGAATGTGAAAATGGTTGGATGCTCGTTGTAGTTGTCTTTGTCTGTAGATTATAGATATGAAGTGCTGCCTGTGGTAGACGGGTATGGACAGGAAAGTTGGTCTGCTGTTTCTTGCGTAATCTCGTTCACTTACCACAACTGCACTGCTGAAATACTACGCTTTTACTATGCTATGCATTTTACACCAGATCGGTACTAGTGGAAACTTTGACCTAGACTTTACTACAGATATTACTCGATTACTCCAGAAACGACTCTGAGAAAGCGGACTTTCGAGTCAGGGTACGTATTCCGACCTGTTCATACACTAACGGAACTCACAAATACGATAAAACGATAGTAGGTAAATAACGTTTACTACCAACTCCATGGCCTGCCGTAGATGCACGTATATTTTACTAGATCCGTCACACTACTCACACTCACTACTCCGTATGTACGAAGATGGGACAGATTCCGAGTACCTATGTCTAGACTGTAGCCGGCGAGTGAGCTTACGCTACGTACACGTCTGTAGCTTCCTATGCATCTGCTCCCAGTAGGAAGTGCATACACGTATAATTATATCTACTACTTGTAGCAAAGTTACGAAATTTCCTTCTCTTATAAAACTTTCTCGGAATCATGCACTTCACATTGAAAGAAGGAGTGAAGATAAGAAGAATCTACTGAATCTGTAGTAGACTCCGGGAGGGAAACTGATCAGACTTTAGTCAGTGTCTATCTATTGTAACGACGATCTGTGATACTGTGAACCACGAACGGCTACCAGTCTTAAATACGTGCAAGTCCCTCGCATACTCAAGTAATATTTAGGATCCTGTAGTTCTGTAGCCCCGTGGTTCTGCAACATTAAGTTCCAGTCAATTCTTATATTTATACCCATACAGAATACTTGGAATATGTATATATATTTTATTCGGACTCCGGGGAAAAAGAGTTGCTGAACGGGAAATACCACGACATGTTCTACTCGTAAAGTCACCAACCTAACAAAGCCCGGTCGTCTTTAAAAGCCACCTATACATTTACATAGCCACAATTTCCGAACTAGTTAGATTAGTCTGCACGCCTGCATACCATATGCAGTACGTCATCGATATTTTTTCCTACAATAGGAAGGCTTAATACATAAGAGGATGTGCACATGTGTGTAGATTACGGATTTAATGCAATTTATAGTTTGTCATTAGGGAAATTTATCTAACGGATGTGTACAGACAGCTGATCTTGCATAACCAAAAAGCCAGCTCTAGCTACATAGGTGGCTACATAAGTCCCGGAGACAAGATATTCCAGGGATATCATGCTACGGTTGGCCATGGTTTGACCTCGCCATCAAACAATTGTGTCATACAAATCCGCATGCTGTAATAACTCGCAAATGCGAATGGCTTGCTCATGTATATAAATATACGGCCTTACTTCTGCTCACAGGAGCAATGCAGCCTCGGACAACTTTTCCACAAATTGTTTCCTCCGTTTTTCTCCCCTTATTCGGGTGCATGCACAGCACTAACAGGTTTCATTCCCGGTTTCCTCTGTCAACGTCCGTTTACTGACCGTGCTAGAAAACTCCTTCATGGTTTTTCGTCTTTTTCAACTGCACTTTGATCGGGATGCAATCATAAAAATAGTATATATCCCTTACATTCTAACTGTCCTAAGGTGCCAAAGAAACAAAAACTAATAATAATAATTTTATTCACGGTTGATTATCAGTATCGGCTCTTACAGCCACTTTTTTGCGTTACTATCTATTATTATTATCTACATTGATATATTGAGAAAGTGAAACAAAAACTACATTCACAATCAAATTTAAACGCTCACATCACACAATGATCTTACCAGTTGTATTTCGTAGCTTACATTCATAGTGAACAATGAGATGAAGGGTGTAGTTCGTAGCCTAAGCTATACACACCTCCAGTACTTTGATGCCATACAAGGGAAGCAAATATGACGTTGAGTCGGATACGCTTCAGTTTGTGAAACCTACCCTCAATGCCTCCAACTGCCTCAACGCATGAAAAAACGATGTAGCTGACGACATTCACCAGGACAAGCACAAAGTGACTGGAAGGATTTTTTGTGTGTGGTTTTTGTTAGCCTTCAAGTCAGTTCTTTATTCAGACTTGGAAAAAGCTCGTATCTGTGAAACGTTGACAGAAACTTTCTTGTCTATTTCACTGGAAATGTTTGTATTTGTTAGAAACAACAAACAACTACGCAAACAACTGCTTACATTCTTTCTACGAGACTTATTAAGAACTTTTCCAGCAAATAAACTGCCACATACGTTCGAAATAAACTTTTGGAATGCATCATTTATTAACTTTACTACCCATTTCTATTGGGACTTACTTGTACGCGTCATATTTTTGTTTTATTTTGTTTACACGCATGCAAGGGGACAATTTGTTGATTGGAAATTTGAATACTACGGGAAAAAAATTATTATTATTTATTCTGGTTAAACAGACACAATGAAGGTCCATAAGAGATACAATATTAAGAGAAACTACAGCTATACTTACAAGTTATCTTCACAGTTAGCTACAACCAAACTGGAAAACATCATTATACTCCATAGATTATTGAACAACATGCACTCCACAAATTAAATTAAAAGTGGTCACACAAAATTCTATTTATAATTTTATAATCATGAAATCTAGCGACTGTTTTATGATCTATTTTATGATGTAATCACGCATCATGACTCAAGACTTAAGTCCTCTTGAACTTCTGCAGGTGTAATCTGACTAGCCTACAAACTCCCTTGTGCAGAATTCTATAGATTTGAAAAAGGTGTTGACTGTATCATTGCACATACCAACATTTCGATCCGATTCTCGAATGTAATTCACGCGGAAATAAACCTTTATAGGGGCATAATCAAATGCACTTTTTACATTGAACCACAATGCTTCGTTTTATTTGTATTTGTGCTTTAAACAAAATGTTCACCTACGCACATCATAACTATAGTTATAACTCGAATACACGTAACCTAGAAATCATATTCAAAAAAATCAAAGTTTTTTCGAAAATTAAGTCCGTTCATAGAAAAAGTAACAAAAACAAAACGCAAAATAGGATTCAACACAAAGAGTATAGTAGTAACAGAATTAAAAACAAGTGTAACATCAAGTAGACAAAAAGTACTGGAGTCAAAAGAAAAAGTGAGAACCTCTCATAGTAACAACCATACTAACGGACAATCACATCTTCAAATATTAAATTACCTGGTTGCATCAGAGGATTTGGTTCCTAAATATTGGCAAATCAAAGGTTTGAGCTACAACCCAGGGTAACCCAAAGGCAAGTCACTTTTAAGCCTCTAACAAAATCTTTTCTCACAACAATAATATAAAAAACAAACTTGAATGTATGAAGTGACAACCACGTACATAAGATTTTCTTGTCTGTTCAAAATTTCGGAAACCCATGCCAGTCCAACACTCACCTAAAGCTAATCGTGCACCAAAGAGAAAACCTGAAAGTGAAGAATCAGCTCCAGACCCCGACCAGAAAAGACCAAAGACAAGTATTGAACAGACGCTGCTGGAAGAGATAAAGAAACTCAATGGACGCTTCGATAAACAGGAGACGAAACAAGAGGAAATAATGATGAAAACAACAACTACCAATGACGAAATAATGAAACTAAGAGACGGCATCGCGGAACAGAACAAGAAACATGAGAAGATGAAGGATAAAGTTATTGCCCTAAACTATACTGTGGACCAACTGAAAGAAAAAAATGAATTTTTGACAACGGAACTAAGCAAATGTCAAAGAAAAATGAATACCATTATGAACACGGCAAGAAGGCATAATGTGATCGTTAGCGGAATCACTGAAGTCACTGAAGAAACTCCACAAAAACTCAGGAAAACAGTCGCACACCTAGTACACGAAGAATTAAAGGTTGATGCAGAAATTGACATAGAACGACAAATGGGAAAGCCAAGCATCGGGAAATCAAGAAAAATCATGGTCAGCTTTAGAAAGACAACTGACAGAGACACTACTAGCCACTAAGAAGACTCTGAAAAATCGAAAAGGAGACAAAATTTACGTTAACCCAGATCTCCCAGAGTAGATTAACCTTAGACAGTTTGACGAGGAAACCAAGAGAAACCTGTCCAAGAAACCAGAAACTCCCAATCCACAAAGAAATAGCAATCAAACTCAACCCCCTGAAATGAGCATGAACCTGGAAGCATAGGGAAAAGGCAAGCCCATACAGCAACAACATGTAAATGAAATAAATTCAATAATATACTGGAATGTACACGGACTCACTGGAAACATTACAGCAAAACTGGAGACAATTGTAAAAAATGACGTGGACATATTCTGCTTGTCTGAAACCTGGACTGAAGGTAAAAACAAATTGATTTCAGACATTTTTAATAATTACGAACTCGTGATGGTTAGACAAGACATGACCATAAGATGAAACATCTTCTTGACGAGCTTAAGCAAGGATCTGATCAACTTCTCAACAACAAAATTCATCTGATAACGAAACAAACGTAAGAGGAAACCGCTTGACGAAATATGTCGAAAACCTAGGAAAAAGCAAATCAAACTACACTGGAAATTTTACCTTCGTAGGTGCCCAAGGAAAAAGAGTAATCGACTTATATCTGTAAATGTGAAAACGTGGATAACTACAAAGATCTCAAAGTACTTGATTACATTAAGTCTGACCTGATCTTTAAAAAAGGACCTAAAGACGACCCTAGACAATACAGACCTATCAGCCTTATTAATACTATAGCTAAACTCTTCAAATCTTTACAATCTGCAAGATTAAATACGTTCTGCTACTTAAAAAGCGTAATTTTACAGAATCAAGCAGCGTACAGAATCGGTTACGGCTGTACTGATCACATATTTCTACTATACACAACAATTTTAAAGCAGTTTGACACTACTAGTAAATCAAAATCAGGAATACTATATTCTATGTTTGTGGGTTTAAGCCAAGGTTTTGATTCAATCAGCAGACCAACCCTATGGACAAGAGTAAAGGAAGCCGGACTTAGTGAAGATTTTATAAAGAAAATACAAGAACTCTACAGCACCGCAAAAACAAAAGTAAGGAGTACAGAAAGGTATATGACCCTTATCAATATCCTTAAGGGTGTTCTGCAAGGAGATACAATGTCACCGACTCTCTTCACAATTTACATAGATAAAATCACGCAGATTCTGCACGAGAGTGGAATACGAGGGATAAGCATGCACACTTTTGAACTGCTAATATTATTATATGGGGACGATATCATCCTACTAGCATATAATCAGGAAAATCTTCAGAAAAAAATCGACACTTTGTGCGAATTCTTTAACAAAAAAACTTAAAAGTAAATCTCAGCAAAACAAAAGTGGTAGTTTTCAGAAAATCTAATCAATTACATAAAGAAACACGCTTCATGTGGGATAGGGAGGAAATTAAAATAGTTAATGAGTACGTGTACTTAGGGGTTCCATTCTCGCAAAGCGGAATTTTCAATAAAGCAAAGAAAAAATTCTTCGACAAAGCCAAAAAAGCACAAGCAAAGCTCTTTGAACTGTTCCAAAAATTCAAAATAAGCAATATTGATATCCATCTCAAACTATTTCAATCACTTGTGCAGTCCATATTGCTGTATGCCGCACCTATCTGGGGTTTACGGTGTATTGCTGAATTTGAAACGTTTTAATCAATGTTTCTCAGACGACTAACAAGTACCACAAATCTAACCCCTGGATACTTCCTGAGACTAGAAACCGGAGCAACCAATATAAAGGTTCATCTACTTAAGGCGCTTCTAAGGCAGTAAAAAAGTATCTTAAATCGGGAAGATGGCAGCTTAATTAATGGCAGTTATGAGGAAATGAAGCGCATAAGTAACACAAAATTCACGTACAACTGGTTCAAGCAGATTAAAACTGTCTTTGAGGAAGCAGAATTCAAGTTAATAACGGGAGAATATCTTGTAAAACAATACAGCTTTTTAATTGACAACTACGCACTGAACTGCACAAATGAAGACGTGAAAAGTATACAGAACTCCAATACGATGACCCAATTTAAGCTCATCAAAACGCATGCTAAAATTTCAAGTTTCTACTGCTTAAACCTGAAGTGGAACATGATCAAATTCATTCAAAATCTAAGGACGGGGCTTCCGAGAGTGGTACTAAAGGGCAAAGCATACAGCTTTAATGGAATTAATAAGTGGTGGAACAAGAATAAAACATCAAACTGTCCAATATGCGGAATTGAAAGCGAGGACGTCTTCCATATCATGTGCAGATGTCCTCATTTCAAGACTCCTAGAGCAAAATTCCTCCAACCACTGATGAAAACCAATCCAAAACCAGAAAATTGCATTTTCAACTTTAATTGCAAACAACTTTAACACCTTTACAAAAGAAAATTAGTACAAATCTCTTGTAAAATTCTGGGATGAAGCGATCAGAACAAGAACATTTTTTCTCAACTGCATCGATGAAGAAGATGACTAGAACCGAGCACGAGACGCATGAAAATCCGGGTGCACCTCTTAGATATAAACAGTAATCTCACGTCGACTACAAAATGCTCATTTAATTAATTATAACTAGTGTTTAATTTACTTTAGTAATTTGTGTCGATGTAAAATTAGTTACTTAACAAAAGCAATAACTTACTTGGTCAGATAAAGGCAAGCTCTTTGTGGTAACTTCTAAACTTTACATGAAAAAAGTACTTCTAGTCTAGCTAAACCTAGAAGCATTTGTGCCATTGCAAAACATATTTATCTCTAGTATGAAAGGGTAGGATGAGTAATTTTGTAAACGACAATTTCCCTGTGACGTTTAGATGTAGAGGTCATCGCACGTATATTTGTATTTAACGCATGTTCTTATTTACTATCTAGATACTTTGTTTACTAAGGATACGTTGAAGGAAAAAATCTGAATAATGTGCAAAATTAATGATTTTGACATTGTAAATGTATAAACGAATTAGGTGTGGTTCGTCATGTAACTTTAATAACCTTTAATGGAAAAGGAAATTAAATCATTTTTGGATTTGTAAACGGCAGGGGACAGGGCAACATACATAATGAGTTAACGTCAAACATTGACTTGTGCAGATATCCTTGCTAGAATGATCTCTAAGCTTTAAGTCTGAATTTCAATGTTAAAAGCCAGTGTAATCCAATCAGTGAATCCATGTGTCAGTGGGAAGAAACGCAGCACATACGCAGAATGTATTTCATTATTAGTAATTTCATCAATATTCACTTGACTATTGTGTACACTCTCAGAATAGGTACAGAAGGAAGATATTAACTACGGTACAAGCTAACACGACAAACTAACCCCTTAGCGATACGTAACCAAGCAATTAAATTAATTTTACGAACAAGGATCTCATTTCATTCTATCGTATTTTATGAACTGTAATATTTGTGTAAATACTTCACTAAAGGTTGTATGGGCTGAGGCCAAATCGACAAAATGAATAAAATTATTATTTTTATTAGCTATAACTTTATGGTTACCAACATTTTAATTTTATGTCAGCAGCTTCATAGCGCTATGAATGGAAACATACTAACATACATGGTTTGAAACGTTATTCCAGACACTCATCGAAACCGCCATTTGTTGGGGAATTGAGCATAACGCATGTCATAAATGTCAAGAACGACAATAATTCCCCCCTCTCGATTAGTTCCCCCTCTCTAATATTTCCCCCGGCTAGAGATTGATTTTGTAAATAACTCCCCCCGGGGAGTTATTCGAAGAAATACGGTATATAGAAAATTATGCATATACAGTGTTTACGTTGCGTTTATTTACAATGCGTAGCGTTGTACACATGCACATAGTACTACTGCGGTCGTGGTGTTAATGAAAATTGTCACTTTCCATAAATTCAGACCTGTAGACGTAAGAAAGCTGTATATTTTTGGAAGCCTTAAAGTTTCTTAAAGGTCTCCTGGTATTATGATTACAATTTAGTCAAAGAACTGAATTGTCACAGCTCTGTATGGCAATGACTCTGACTTGGATTTTCACGAAAACATATCAAGTGGCTAGTCGAAGTCCTGCCTGATTATGGTACATAAATTCTGGACCCATATTTGCACAGAATACGACTTGCAGACTCACCTCAATGTACGCAGCTTGATCCGGAGACTGACGATTGCAGCACACAACCTTGCTATCTGCCCGAGTTTCAAGTTCATCAGGAACATCATATACACCTGCTTTCCATAAGTTTACGTGATTGGACTTGTGAGACACACTTCCAACCTGAACTTGTACAGCGTACAGTAGAGCAAACTAAATAAATGCTTGCATTGTAGTAAATTTCATGCGCTTTCAGATTTTTAGTACTTTGAAGAAGCGTATTATTAAGCAGTGACGCTTAACTTTGACCTTTGACTTGACCTTTGATCAAAGAACACAATTAATTCATGAATGCACAAAAATGATCAATAAAAATAATGATTATTTATGATACCGATACCGCGACCAACAGACAAACCAATACGTAGGTACTTCAATGAAGCTTCAATGAATAGTCAACAACAAACAGTCTTCTTTTCTTCTCTTCTTACTTTTTATTTCTTTTTACTACGACTTGTAAAATACTAGACTTTAACGCAAAGACAATTTATGATCAAAAACAAAGTTTTCTAAGACAGTGACCTGACTATCAGAGTCAGTCACGATATCAGGAACCGATAAACGAGATGACCATCACGGTCCACCTCAAATTCTAGACTTCTCTCACAGACACAGAAAACGATCGAGCTGGCTGGTCCAGCAACATCAACTCACAATCACATTCAAATTACTTGCTGGCTACAACCAGCCAAGGATATCGGTCATTTACAATAGTACTTATCAAAGCACCGTCTACTACACTAACACTAAATATAAATATTGACCTCTTTTTATTTACCACTGTCTTTTACATTGTTGACTAACATTCACAGTCTATAACTAGAAGTTTACATTAATAGTCACAAATTAATTATTCTTTTTGTCTTTTTATGAAAATTAATAGGTAATCATTATTCACACATATTTATAATTATTATTTAAATGTCAACAGGCTACAGCCTGAT
>JAAXYX010003453.1:0-14404 GCA_036851915.1 Ptenothrix huangshanensis | reverse complement strand
TATCAATGAAAAACCCTGTTTTACGAATGCCAATCGACATGTCCGGAGATTTCTTTACAATCGTAGAACACCAATTTTCACAGACCTGGTTACATTGGTGTTTGATGTATATTTTGATGCAGAAGTGCAAATATCTAATACCTTGTCTAAATCTCAGCATAATGGAATCGAAATAGATGAAAGCTTTAACGGAAAAATTATTTGCGTAATTTAACAAACGTTTTCAACTATTAAGAAGCATTAAATAAAAATAAAACAAAACTTTTGAGGATTCGTGTACTTCGGACTTAGAAATAGGACGCATATTAAAAAATTGACATTTGTCTGGACTGAACGTCTCTAATACAGTATTTTATCAAACCTTTAATTTCATAGATATAGTGCAAGCCTTGCAATTCTTTCTTTCTATTTAAGAAATAAAAATACGTGACATTACGAAAATTAGATATATGCCGTAAAACTTCCAATAAGAGCCACGGCTATTATTGTAAATATTGACTCTTCGCCCGGCTATCTTTAGAGGCCGGCTCTCTTTACACTTATTTGTATCATTGCCCCAACTATTTATAGAGGCAGGCTATTATTAGAAGTTTTGCGGTAGACGGTAGGTTTGTAATTATGTGTCATAATTCGAGTTATTATACGTACATACTACAGCTGTAGCCTGAAATGCTGCAGCTCCGCACCGCAAGCAAACCTCATGGCTATTCATGTTTGCTTTCAAAACCGAACACATTTTGTACTGATATATTTTGTTAGTAAGAATTAAGTTAAAAAAAAATTTTACACTTTAAATAATAAAAAAATGCATTCAAGGTATAATTGTATTTGAGGATAAAGTTATCATAAGATAAATGGTGAAGTGCCTATACCAGCAGATAATTTCAATAGTCTGTCGGTAATGGGCTTGGTCTTCATTCGCTTTCTGTAAACTTACCACTTAAAAGGATAAATTCCTCGTTTGAATTACACTTTGTAATACCGTTTAAATGAAGCAAAGCACTAGAGTGAAGCTTCTCTCTCTCTCTCTAATGATACATTATAGGTATAACGATGAATATTAATATGTACCTACTGGTTAAATTTGGTACAATTTCTTTGGTATGTTAGGGACTAATCAGAAGACTTATGATGATAACAAACGTAGCGATAATAAATGGCGGCTTGCTTTGACTTTTCAATCACAAACATGTAGTGTTTGATGAATTACATTTGAATTATTTCACTTTTTTTTAATCTAACTAAAGCCCCACATATCTTGGATGAAAAGCAATCTGAAAAGGCACCACCGGGTTTTCCTGGTTTGGAAACTATGCTGCCACTCTTTCTAAGTGCTGTGAAGGAAGGAAGACTTACTCTTGATGATGTGATTGCTCGGCTTTATCATAATCCTAAGAAAATATTCAATTTACCGGATCAGCCCAATACATATGTTGAGGTAGGAATTAACTTGTCGACTTTATATTGCTAATAGTGTAGATACATAGCTAATTGGATTGCAAGTATGAAGTTGTATTTATGTCTTATGTCGGTTACATTTTGCGCTGTTGCACATAACTTATATGCAGCTTCTTGAGCTGGTATCATTGACATTAATAAGGTAACTAAGAAATGATTGTATCGGTACAGATTGATTTGGAGACAGAATGGAAAGTTGTAGAAAAAGATTTGTTCACAAAATGCAAGTGGACTCCTTTTGTTGGTCGTACAATGAAAGGATCTGTTTGCAGAGTCGTTCTGCGCGGAGAAGTGGCGTATGTGGATGGACAAGTTTTAGTTCCTCCTGGATATGGAATGGATTTGCGTGAATACCAACTAACACAGCCCAGTAATGTAAGTTAGGACGGTAGTTTTGTCGATCTAATAATGAATGCTTACTTTGTTGAATGTTGCATCATAGCTTCATTTTAACTATTTAACTATTTTTATTTCATTGTCTGTTAAGTATTCAAGTTCCAAAGATGCATTCCAATTTGCATATGACGGTGGCCGTACTACTCCATCAAACCCGAAAACCAAAGAGTTGACCGTGTCTTGCAACAGCTTTGTGGATGGCTATGAACTGCCTTCTGGTATATCTTACCTTTAGTTGTCTTCTTATTTTTCAGATAATACAAATTTATATTCGTATTTACATATATAAAGTTCAGTGCTAACCATATGATGGTATGTATTTGAATTAAGACTATCCGGTGGACATATTGGATGGTAGAACTTCACTAAGTCCAATTCCAAACATGCCTCCTAGGCCATCATCTCGTGTTTACCGCAATTCCTTATCACCGGGATCTCATGCACTATTGGCAACTGTACCATCTGCCCCATACATGTCACCCGTTCCTACATCATCATCACTGATGACTACGGTAGCTAGTGGGGGTTCTCAATCTCAATCCCGAAACATTCCTTGTACTTCACCGTCGCCAGCCTTAAATTTGACATTGATTCCGAATCATGACAGTGTTAAGAGTTTAATCGGACACCACGTGTTGAAGGCAGAAAATTTCACTAAAGACCAACTCCACTGTATTTTCAACCTTGCGCAATCATTTAGAGTGGCTGTGCAGAAAGACCGGCAGCTTGATAAGATTTTGAGGGTAAGAGCAGAAGTTGAAAAAATTTAATAGTAATAACATTTTTGCAATTTTAGATAGTGTTTCAAACTATGTAAGTAATTGTTGCATGTATTTGATTTTACTCCTATAATAATAGGGAAAGGTTATGGCATCCGTCTTTTACGAAGTGAGTACTAGAACCAGTTGCAGTTTTTCGGCTGCTGCGCAAAGGCTAGGGGCAAGAGTGATTCATATGGATGAGACATCTTCGTCTGTGAAAAAGGGTGAAACACTGGAAGGTACAGTTTTGAAACTATATTTTAGATTATGGGTATTTTTGATGCTGTTTCTATTGTCAAAATGTATGGAATTTATTTTTGTTTATAGATACAATGGTCGTTATGGGTGGTTACAGTGACGTTGTTGTGCTGAGGCATCCTAAGCCCGGCGCAGTTGCGGTAAGATACAAACCATTCTATTGAAGTTTATTATGCATTTCAATTGCATAATTGCATGCTTGCCAAAGTGTTAATATAATAAAGTTTATAACTAGATAAATACCGTAAATTCTATGTGAATAGATAGTAAAGAATTGCTTATTTGGCCTTTACTGTCATTGCGTATTCGAAAGCCCGGAAATGAATTAATTTTCACTGCTGTCCACTAGCTCCTTTACTATTCGTGTATCAAATAGTGTGGATTTAGTATTTACAATCGTAAATTCTCTAATAACTCCCCCAGGAATTATTTTCAAAAAATTTCCTCGCGATATAAGAATTAAAGAGGGCGGGAAATTGTTTAAGACAGGGAGTTACCAAAAACAAAAGTTATTGGCAAATATAGGAATAAACACACTCCAGTTAAATAATTGCTGTCTTATCCTCATTATAATGTGCTCTACTAGGACTTCTTCGTGATAGGCGATTTCATAGATAATTTTTAAGAGCTATAAAAACCTTGAACTGATGGCGATGGCTGATTGAGGGTCCTTAGCCTAGCTTTTTACAACTCAAGCTCAAAATGCTTAGCGTAACAAAGTTTACAAATTGAAAGTGAATTCAATTGTGGGGTAGGCTACAGCATGACGGTACGAGGAGCATGCCGTTATAAAAACAGACGTCATGGTCGCATATCTAACATGGGAAGGCGTAGGTTTTTTGACGGGAAGGTTACGTGTTGTCTTGAAAGAACATTGACGTTATAACGGGTGTGGTTATAACGAGACTGCATATTTTGACCCGGGCATTATTAGAGATCGTGAGTAGTTGGAGGCGGGGAGGTACAGATGCATTTACTGCAATTACTGCAGATTGGTAAGTAATGGATTTTAACGGTTTGTTTTATAGAAAGCCGCAGCTAAGTGCCGGAAGCCGATAATTAACGCAGGAGATGGAACAGGGGAGCATCCCACACAAGCCTTGCTTGACATTTTTACTATCCGGGAGGAGATCGGAACTGTCAACGGATTGACAATCACCATGGTTGGTGATTTGAAACATGGTCGAACTGTACACTCCCTTGCAAGGTGAGTTTAATAATATTATCGAGTCGTTTTGAAGCGTTTTAATCTTCTATAGATGAGGAGAATATTATAGCTATTTAATTTCGTAGGCTGCTAACTTTGTATAAAGTTAGTATTCGGTATGTGAGCCCAGCCAGTTTGGAAATGCCTCAGGACGTTATCAAATTTGTCGGCTCCAAAGGAATTACTCAGGTACGAATTGTACACACGAATCAATAAACTCAAGGTTCTATGACTACCTTGCAGTAAACTATTAGATAAATTATCTATGTTCAATCCTTCATTCTTGATCAAATCAATGTTTAGACAAAATACAGCAGCTTAAATGAAGCTTTGAGGGACACTGACGTACTGTACGTAACAAGAATTCAGAGAGAGCGCTTTACATCCGACGAGGAGTATACTAAGGTATTACATTGTTTTTTGTACGCGATGTTCGTTTTGTTGACTTATGATTACTCTTGTCTACATTACCTTTGTAATAATTATAACTTTTACATTTGTTCGTAGGCTTGTGGTCAGTTTGTTATCACCCCTCAAATAATGACTGGGGCGAAGCGAAAAATGATTGTTATGCATCCTCTGCCTCGAGTCTCGGAAATTAGTTCAGAATTTGACTCTGACCCACGTGCAGCTTATTTTCGGCAAGCAGAGTCAGGAATGTATGTCCGAATGGCTTTGTTGGCCATTGTGATGGGTCGGTACAATATTTCTATCTAAAATTTGGAACAGTGGAGCCAAACAACTTTCGGCATAAGAAGGAGGCAGATAAAAACTCCATATTATGCGTTAGTGAAAAGCCACCCATAAATAATGACATTCTTGGTATTTAGTTACCTACTCACTATTGCATTTGAAATATGTGTTTTCTCAAAACATGTGATTTCTTTTACAAAAACTTCTTTTTTCATTTTTTATTATCCCTTGTGTATAGTATGTTTGTATCACTTCAATATTTTACACTTTTCCTGAATTATCATTGTCATCTCATTTTTACAGTACAAGTATGACTTAACTGTTTGGTCAAACCATTTTGGTGTGCTAAAAACATATCACTATTTGGTAATCTCTAATTCCGTCTGATCTTTCTCCCACTTTCAAATTATTCCTGTCTAACTCTGACCATACCGAATTTATTTGCCTACTTTTGACATGTGAATTTGACAATAAGTAGAATAACAACGTCATATAAACACAGGACTCTTTAAATTCTTAGACGTATGCATTCCAATTGAATTTTGATTGCGTGGAATGAAATTTTTCAGTTTATAAATTTTGCTAGTACTGTATGACTTCTTAATTCCTCTCTATTTTTTACTCTTACCGTTAGTCTTGTAATCATGTAATTCAAATAATTGTGGTTTATTTCTATTAATTTTTAACTACAGTTCCAGAATTTGATTTCAAACGATAATAACTGTGAATCAGCCTATTACAAAAAATGTTAATGTTATTTTCTAAGTACTTCATTCAAACTTGATTCAGTATGTAAAAAATCTCAGATTGGACCATTTTCAAAGATCAGAAGTTGCACAAACTATTTTTTATATTATGATCTGATTTTAGTCTATATTTAAGGTATACTTCTATAACTAATGTTACAGTACAATTCGAATAACTACTTGGTGTCTTCAAGAGGGTAATTATGAGACCTATTCCGTTCTAAAATGATTGTTGTACGTAATATCAGATTCATATTTGATGCTTTGGATGATGCTCTTTAGCTCAGCTAGATTTCAAATTTACATTACCTTCGGAATTGCCATTGCCATTAGTGTTCTAAATTTATTATGTGTCATAGTCCAGTCTTTATAACTTGTGCCACACCAAGTGATAATTAATGAAATGCGACCGAAGTACTGATTTAAAACAGACAAATGTGTATGTAGGCGTATACGAAAGGCTGATTATAATTTTTGAGACTGTTGTTATAATTATGTTAGAGGAATATAAACTGCTTTGTATAACATAGTCCTAATTAGCAACTTGATACAATATTTAAATACTTACTTATTATTGACTGCTCAATTCATTGATACAAATACAGTTTGTACTTACAATGCATGATAACATATATTTGGCTCTTTTATTCATAAAATAATGGGGATTTTCTACTTGTGTGCCAAATATCAACATCAAGCATAAGAAAGCAGTAATAAATCTTTGGCTTATACTATAAGTTTAAATATTTCGTCCTTATGCTATAATAGACACCTTGTTCAAAGCATTGTCACTCTTTGGGTTTCAGCGAATTCCTTGATTGTACCTGTAGGCATTTAGAGCGTCAGCCCCGTGAAGCACTCCTCCTACGATTCCTAAAATCTGGTTTCATAAAAGACGTTATTACGTCACTTAAATTTAATTTTATAACATTGCATTAGCATTACTTGCATATTTTATGAAAGACTAATTATAACTATACTGATAGGTACTTACATAAGCAGCACAAAGAGCAGGGTACACTTGAAAATACGCGATTCTAGTGTAGTCGTCGAAGAGACGTGTACTCACTGTGAAAGCCAAATACGACGAACTCGTTAATAGTAAAACACAGGCTACGCTGTTGAACGCTACTTCCTATAAACAAAAGGGATTCATGCAGTCAATTAGTATTCAAATCTAATTTATTTAAATTGCAACTTTTTAAAACCAATTTCAATTTCTAATTACCATTTTACAAACCACATAAGCACCTACTTGAAAATACTGTTTCAGTTATAATTTAATTAATTAATTTTGAAAGTTATTAATAATACACAAGATGTACTAGGTATACTGCGGTACCGAAAATTGAACTAACCGTGATAACAATTCATTATTGTGAATATTGGCTTACAAAAATAGAAGATCTGACGAGGTGATATGTATTTCTTGAGACAAGGTAACATATCAAGAGGAGCATGGTGGTTATCAAACATGACGAGACTGAGATCAAGAAAAGGGTAAAACTCTCTCCAAGTACTTGACTATGCTTTGCTCCATACATGAGCAGTAAAAACTGACAAATGACAGCAATGAGCTGTTGAAGTAAAACAGAAACAATTTTCATTACTATTACAATGAGAACGGCAATTACTTATCATGCGCATACGTTCTGTCATAAGTTATTGATAAATCTGAATTATCAAGAACTATACAAGGTAATACATATATTGATTACATATTATGTCTGGACAACTATTAGTTTATTACCGCTTGAAATATTTTCAGTATCCCAGGTGTCCTGCGAATAAAATCTACATGAAGACAAAGACAGCATTTAACTGAACCACAAGAAATCCCGCCACGATTTCCCCTGGACCCAATCCGATTATTGTAGCGTATAGAGGCAGGAGAAGAAATTATATTTGACGGACAGGGAATCATTTGTACTACATTGGCAGTGGTGGGCATCGGTCTCACTGATACAGCGGGTGGAATGCCGATTCGAGCCATTTTTTAAACAAATACCTTTAAACGATGCTCGTCTGCGAATACGAGAGTTTTCCATAAAATATGAAACTGAAAGGTCAGACCGGCACCAAGACCGGCTTTATTTCACTATTACTGCCTTCACCGTGACACTATTGTATATTTATTATCAAAACTTTTTACGGTTTTAGGAAAGGCAAATGTAAAACGAGAACAGAACAGAACCATGTAAATACGCGACGGTAGTGTTAAAGTGGGTGTTGAGTTTAAATATTGGAAAAAATTGGAGCAAACCAGACACCAGCGTACCAGACAGTCAGACAGATCGAGCAGAACAGATGAAAATTTTGTCAGTTCATGTTTATCGTTCACTTTCGACGACGGCTGGACTTTTTCATGATTCAGTTTTAACTTTCAATACTTTTTTCAGTATGCTTTTTCTCACGCTCGCTTTCTTTCACATCTTATCGTGATTAGGAATTCTGACAGTAACAAACAAACAATGATTCAAGTGTACAGTATGGATATAAGAACAAGAGACAGCAGTCACCACATTCACCATTGTATTACAGATTTATGTCGAAATTTGAATTTTTAGGTTATTATAACACACTTCGTCTCTTACAATTACGTGTGGCCACTGAAAGTATTTAATAATAATGATGATGTCCCTTACTTTTTAAAAGAATGATTTCATTAACAAATTATTATTCTGAATTTTGATTGAGGTATGATGTGAACTTGTAAATAATGAATGCTTTAAATGGGGAAATTAAATTCAAACGCTAAGGTGGTTGCGGTTCTATAACTCATACCGTTACACACTTACGGGGTTCTCGGTCTCTGTTCCGTCCTCGTGTGCAGAAGAACGGGAATTCGGGTCATAAAGCTAAGAGGAAAAGGGCGCGATAGGAAAAGTAGAAAAGTTGATGGGATTGTATGGGGATTTCCCCCTTGACTTTATTTTATCTGCTCTTTTGCTCTACTCAAGTAGATCTGTCCATTAGTTACCCGTCTACAAGCAGCAGGCAGACACCGACACCGAGAGTGAGCAAAAAATATTCGGAAATAGGCAGTATATGATTCTGTTATAAAGCAAGTATAAGTAGAAGGTACATAATTTCTTAAACCTCTTGTCGTTGTCATTTCGTGTATACTGAGCACGTTATAGAATTTTACTAATGCTGACAATAAGTCCCTTGGGTCTGTGGTACGTATACTAGCATAGTATATGCTATACGCATAGTGAAACCGACTGCTCTTCGTTGTTAAAGTACGGGTTTCTCTTAGTTGCATTTAGGTCTAAATATCCTGAGCCAAGGGGAATATACACATAGATAGAAGAGTAACTACAGAAAAGAATACGGTTAAAATTGTTGATGGCTGATGAATCTGGATGGTAGATGCAGTAGCAATGTTACCCAAGTTCTTGAATTTTCAATACTAGTTCCTACAAGTCTTCACACGATTTTGTCAGTTCCTCGGCTCTGTTTGTTTCATTTCCAAGTAACAACGGGTGAGGGAGCGGTTAAAAATGATGTCACGCATAAAGAATGGTTTTTGAATCCCCCTCTGTCACGCTAATTTTGCGATTTTTCAATGTTAAGGGACCAAAGTCGTGCCAATTTTCTGCCTCCTTCACCCCTCTTCGCCGTGACATCATTTATGAACCTCTCGCTGGGGTACGTATGTATTGTTGGCTCATGGCTGAGTTGTAATAACAATAACTAAATGGCATTACAATAATCATTAATATAGTGTCATTACATAATATAACTACTTTAACTACAGTTTCCATATTTAACCCGTCATTTAGTTTCCGTCCATAGAATGCACAACTATGTTACCCATGCTATTTTTAGCATATTTTGTTTTAAAAAATAAGATATTTCAAAGTTCCATTTTCTGTTCATTTTTAGTCAGTTCCAATTCCTACAAAAATGATATTTCGTCAGTTCTATTTCATTCCAGTTTCATCCTAGTTGTATTCAGAAACTAACTTAAGTTCTTCCGGTGCTGATGGTGGAACTTGGACAACATTAGATACATTGCATTGCATTGCATGGGTGATATAATGTGACGGTATGCGAGTGATAGTAACATAATCCTTGCGAAACTACAGGCTCCAAAGTCAAAACTAGCGTGGCAGACTTAACTAGTTAGATACATATCTTTGAATGAACCTAGCTAAAATGTAAAAATGGTTGTTCTATAGAAAGGGTTGGTATACTTTAAAAGCCACTGAATGCTTGACTTGTTAATGGTGATTAGGTTGCTGTTACTGCTGAATGCATAAGAAAAATCTGTTTCTATATTTAAATTATTAGGAAATATGCCATTGATGTACGACTCACTTTATCCAAATCCAATGTAATCGTGTAGGTAGTATGAAGAATGCAGTGCTGGGTAATGAGGAACCTTCGTACATACGTACGACGGTTCCTCTGGTTCGAATTATAAGATACTTGAACATTTTATGAAGATGCAATGAACACATAATGTATTTGCATGAATGCCTCTCAGGTCTGGGGCTTTTGGTTCCAGTGTTCTTGCTCTTTTATCCGTCTTGCTTTTACGAACTACTTATGCGGGGTAATTTAATCTAATCTTCCATAGTATCTTCTTCTAAATGTCAACTCTATAATTTTGTGGGTAGTAAGCGTGATATCTATTCTATTATTTAACATCTCTGTAGTCATCATTCGGCATCTACTGTCTGTGCATTCCCCACTCCCATCAAAGGGTTATAAACAGGTACAAAAACGACACATATGACGTTAATGATATGGGATATATAATTATATAATATATACTTGCGAGTTTGTGTGTGTGTGTTCACTGTTCACTGTTCATTGCTGAATGATTTGAAGGAAGCAGTGGCAGTGCCGAGCGTGAACTGTAAAGACAGTACATAAATAGAAGACAGCAGAAAGCAGGAGAATGTTGGCCCGCACTTTTCGTTTGGCTAAATTTAGCTGGACGCTGATATGAGATGCGATGCAGTATGGTGTGTATATGGAATATGAATAGAATGGTTTTTCTTAAGCGAAGAAAAAAAGTGAAGAGTTGCAATGACTCGGTTTTACATCGGGTTTGAAGAGGAAAAAGCATGGAAAGGGGCACATATGTCTTCGTTTATCCTCTTATTGGCTTAATCCGAATTTTGAAATTCTCAATATGTTGGATGCATGGATTATATGTGTGCTGCTTCATAGATCTATGGTCTAGAGTCTAGCTCTAGCTGTTGCTGTTAATACTGATACCATCCCGCGGATTTCGGTTCAGATCTTTTTATTTCGTTTCATCCTGGGCTGTATTTGAAAATCTTTAGAAGAAACAGGATAGGCGACGGTATTTGTGGCTTCTCTAGGAATACTCATTCTCATGGCTTATTCCCCTCGATTTTCTGCTCACTAGTCGATTTTCTAGTTCACTCTTCATATATCAGGTTTTACTACTATGTGCTTAATATTACATTTCTATCTGATGACTTATAACAGGTCTGTGTCACTTTTCGGCTTTTTATGCGAAAATAAAGATAGAAATGAGGGTTACGCAGCATTTTAACTGTGTCTGACTCCATTGCTAGTCAAGATGAAGTTAATCTTACACAGTTTCTTTTAGGCTCCAGGTTGCGATTGCTTTATAAAGTGCAATATGGAGTCAATGGAAAAACATTTTTCTTTAAAACAGTCATGAAAACAATTTTTGAATCTTCAGAATTTTTTAATCAAATAAATGAAGTATAGCAGTAGTTCTACTGGTTTTTCATTTTTAGAACTTTTATTCACATCACAATATTCACACAATATACAATCTATCTACGTTACTTTATAAGCACTTTAAGTTCAGATATATTACCTATACCGTATACCGTATAGTAATAGACTGTAATTATTTGTATTTTAAGGTAGCTGGTAGCCGAACCTAATAAGTACATAATACACTATTTTATAATCCTATTTGTAGGTAAAGGTAAATACAGATACAATTACAGCTCACGCACTAATTCTCTGGGAAAAACTAAGATACCAGTAATTACAGAAGTCACAAGTACCTACATTTGATAAGCGCAAAGTCAAGTTAATTGTAAATTATTAATTATATAATTATTTACATAGAGCGAAACTCTTTGTCACAACAATATTCACAAATTGTATGTATCTTTTGTTCCAGTTACTTCTTCAAACGCTCAGAGATAACAACTAACGAGTTTGCATAACATGTTATTAAAATTAATAAGGTATGAATATGAAGTATTTGAATATGAGTTGTTTCTTATTAAATAGCTAATAGCATTCATACTTTTTTGAGCTAAGCGGTGTGGATCAAAATGGCTGAACAAAGTTATACATAATATCATTGCCTACGTAAGGTTTTTATGTAAATCTACATTCAGTAAGTATTAAATTTCCATTTAGGCAGTATTCCGTAGTTCTTTGTAATTTACCCCAGTCCTAGTTTAATTACGCTTTTAAAGCTTAGAGTGCACAATGCAAGCCACACACGTGCAGACATTTCAACAAGAAATGTATTTTTTGTTGAACAATAACAATACATACAATAATGACATGGAAATTAATCGTTGTCGTAGCTGCTCATCGATTTCATAAACATGTTGATACTTTTAGAAGCTTATCGGTAGATTCCATGCCACAGATAGGATTAATTAGCGGTATTTAACGGCTACTACAATACAAGAGTTAATAGCACTGTAGTAGCCGTAAAATACCGCTAATTCAAAGGCAATTGGCGATTCTACTTGTGAAAAACACTGATTACTTATTTTGATTGAAATACAATCCTATACCTTAATATAATCAATTATATACTCTACGCACGAGCGGAGATCTTTAACATGTAATTATTATCTAAATAACAACATACATGACAGTATAATGGACATCAACAGTTATAATTCGATTATCAGCACCCCAGAAGTAGAAATAATTAATGCACATTGCAACATTGCACACCTTATTATTTAATATAATCTGCCGATATTTTCATTTGAACCTTTTTGGGACGGCTTATATAAAGAAAAATAACACTGTGCCCTCTGGCAATTATATAAATACAAATATTAAGTAGTGTCCGGCTTACTAGTCCAGGAACTAACGACGTGATACTGAATATATAATGTTACAATTATATCTGAGATAAGGTGTAAGTAGAATGTTATACATATTGAATACTGTTCGAGTCATACATTAAACATTGTAATGCACATGTTTACTTTTAACTTGTTTACTTAATGTTTTTATACGCAGTTGTTTTTTCATAAGGCAAGGCAAGCGAAGCTATGTAGGCGATTCAACACAATGCATAGAGCACACACTGTCATTACGAACGTTGAAGAAGTTCTTAGGTCATATTATATTTTTTGTAACAATTGTACATCTAACCCATCAAAGCATCGTTATAAGGCTCATTTCCTTTTTTGTACACAACGCCAGTCATAAAATATTCATCATTGGTGTCGTGAATAACGACAAAACTTCCAAACAAGCTTAAAGAGGAAGTAAACTAATGACTTTTCTAAAATATATCTACAATATCCTATCCCTCTCACACTTGCGAAAACAACAAAACAGAAACACCCAATATAATTACACGTTGAAATACTAAACACAAAAAAACGTCAATCAAGTTTCGATTGCCCGTCCAGTATCAGCGTTACATAGTATACTTCAACACCAATACACGTATAATTATAAGCTACAGGGTATAGCAACAAAGCATACACATGTTGAGTATTTCTTAATCATTTAATTCTAATTAAGCTTCGCTTCACGTACTGAACTCATTTACTATAACATAGTTACAAGCTAAAATACATTTAAAATGCAAAGATTTCACATCAAAAAACTTAAAAATCATTGTCATGGCCGCATAGTTCACTGAAAGCAGAAAGAGCAAAACAACAACAAACACGTGGTTGCGTGTGCATCAATGCAGAAATACTAACGGCGTGGGTTACAAAATAAAACGAAGAGAGTACGTAATTACGTAAGTCAAGACATTTGTATATCCTTAGACAGGTAGGATTAAAAGAACACAAACTGTTGGTAACTGCAGGACTACATTACAGAGAAAACGTAGAAAAAAGTGTTTCCAATTGTTTGGATAGTGGTAATTAAATTTCATCGTCTTTGAGGATGGATTCAAACTTCCATAAAACGGAGCTCACTGGTATTTATGATGATAATTACAGAGGTTATGTTGTCAGAGCAGTGGGATGATTGTTACCTATTTTTTGTCTACGTCGGTCAGAATTCTGAAAGAAAGAGCTGTTGACATTGACGAAATCAAGCTCCAAAGGCTCAATTTTTCACATTTCACAACCCCCGGAGTACTTTAGCCGGATTTGAAGTTACGGTAGGCAAAGAAAGTTGCCACTCCATACAGAATCGAGTTCACCAGGCCTAGTACCTAAAAATAAAAACATACTTTCCTAAACATCAGCAACCAATCCAACTGAACCATGTCAGTATTTGAAATAGTAAAAGTAAAAAGCAAATTGAAGCGGTAGAACGCGAGATGTAACAAATATCAAAAAGATAAGATAAGTCAGTCGAATGTATTTCAACACTTGGACTAAATTCCCAGTTTACTTATACAAACATCGTAGAGCATTTTCTAAGTGTTACTGAAGCTATACATTCAGATTTATTGGAGGTATACCCCAATCGCTGTAGCTCGTTGTACTTTTACATTCTTATTTAATTGTTAAACTTACTGTGGGATTTAAAAAAAATGCATCTCCATAGTAATTTTTACAGATTTTTGCAAGTACAACGAGTTTACAGCGACTGAGGTATACCTTTATTGTATTTTATTAGAATGTGTTAATGGTAGGAGTAAGCTTTACTTTGACTATAAATTGAAACAAGGATTTTAGAAATCGTTTGCAGTT
>JAAXYX010003452.1:0-14410 GCA_036851915.1 Ptenothrix huangshanensis | reverse complement strand
AATGGAGTCGCATATAACCCATAGAACTGTATTTATGGAACCTCTTACCTGTACTACCTGCTATTAGCGAATGTATGGCGGGCGAGTTTTTCCTCTCTCTCTCTCTCTCCCTTTCGTTCTCTGTGACCGTGGCTCCTAGCTCTAGCTATGGCTGAACTAATACTTGTACTCCTACTATTAACGTTATAGATATGGATATGGTTGTTAACAGTAGGACTCTAGTTGTTTTTTTCAAGTTTTACAACAAATATGATCCAGGTGTTTCACGCACTAGATTTTCCCATGGTGATCTCTGCAATTTCGTCCTTTCATGCTCCTCCGCCTCCATCACTTCACTTTCTCTTCCTTTCTTCTCCTCTCTTCTCCAACGTGTGCAATACTATAGCATTACTACAGTTTGTGTAATCATAAGGTTTCTTCAGATTCTAAAACCAAATCCCAATTTCAAAAGCTCGCACGACAGACACACCAACCACACGGTCATATCATACAGATGGATCTACACGAGGAAACTCCACAATTACAACAACGAGGCTAACTATAAGAGTAGTCTCGTGGAGAAGCTAGGTATAATTATAGGAATATAGTGTAGCATATAAAAGTATATAACGCTATATACCTATCTACTTGAAGAAGAACAAGACATTGTGGCTAGATCCTTTGTGCTGCATGGATTTCTTCCTCATAGCTACGATAAACAGATGTGCCTAATAACAATTTTCAGCTTATGGTTTCTATATAGGAAGGGTAACTGATGTGGATGTGGTGTGGTGTCTGGGTAGTTGATCTTGTTGATGTTTTGTTGTTGACTTCTTGCCTCCATTTATCAATGCAATGACCACTATATAATATGCACTATGGCGATTACTGCTACGATTAGACCGAGTGCTAGGTGTCTGTTGACATTATATGGCCATCATCACCGTGACTCCGTAGGCATATCATAACCGGAGGAAACTACGTAGGTATGTATGCATAATTATATACCTACCATCTGCTTTCCCTGAGAGGACAACAGACGGAACAACATCAACAAGAACAACAAGGAGAGCAAGGATACAAGAGGGAAGTCGAGTAGACCGAACTGCGACGACAGACAAGAATGACTTGGACTAGACAAGAGATAACTTGTGACTTTGACAGTGCGAACCTTCCAAGAGCCCTTTCACTTGAATCGTTTTTTTTCTCCCTCCTCTCTCTCTCTCTCTTCCCATTTACCTCCTTCCCTCACGATGATTTCACATGCACGGAAACGCACAAGTAGAAAACAGACACATCAGTTGATATTTTTTCTTTGTACTGTCCTGTCTTTATACTTCCTAGAAGTGTCTCTATTCTTCTGCCTCCATGATTGTTTCTCTATTGTCTATTGTTCTGAGGAGGAGAAGCAAGAACAGAGATCCCGAACAGTGTTCCTATACTCAGTGGGGAAGGAGAAAGAAAGAAGGAAAGAATTTTTTCCGCATTCTTAAGACTCAAGACTCAAAGCACTCGAGAGATTTTACAGATACGTCTACAAGAGATGGACATGACAAACAAAATACCTTACGTAAGGAAATAGACTTCAAACTACAAACTACAAACTACAAACAAGTATTTGCAATGTAAAGTATAGGTTAATACTTTAACCATTTACCCTGCAAAAATAGAAATATGCTCATACCTATACGATTTCAATTCTGTATCAACGAGAAGTAAAAGCAGAGTTAAGGAAGTGCTGTTTTAAAATTCATACAATTTTTTATGGCATACGCAAAATGTTCATACTTACTTGAAACCCACCGTTTGTAGATTTTTGAATTTACTGGGCAAGGATATCAAGTTGTGCTCCAAGGTAGGTAAAGGTAAGCACAGAGAGATACATAAATTCTAGGAAGGAAAGCGGCAACAAAAGATCTACACCTTTATTGACGTGTTTTGGGTAAAATGGAAATTTCACTATTAAATACCAAACTAACATTATGCTTTGTATTTTCAAGGTATTAGCCACATACCTATACAAACCTCGTGTACGGTCCTAATTCTAGTAAATATATAATAAATATCTAGGCGCCCAGATACTTTTTGATGTTGCTAAAATTCCTAAAATAAAATTCCTTGTCGCTTGAAAAACGAGAAGTGGAGTAAGCTGCCATAAATTCAAAATATGCTCATAGAGCAAAGTATCTAGCGAAAGGTGCATAGATATTTTTAGTTTTTTTACGACACAGCCAGAATCAACTTGCAGAGTATAATTCTTTGTAAAATCTACCCCATAGGGCGCATGCAGAAGTGTTCCAGGAGAAAGATTACTAAAGGTACCTACCTACCTACATACCTACCTTGAAAGGTAGGCATGTCGCGTCTATATCAAAATTTTATTTCAGACATCATCCTGCATCTGCAACGTAGGTACATAGTTTTTTTTAATAAAGTCTACAGCTTCCAGTGAGTCTCCCCACAACATACCAAACCAAACCAAACTATCCACCCACTTTACTCTATTCTTCTCCTGGGTTTGGGGCAGTGTGAGAAATTTAATTAAACTTCTAGCAAACAAATATCTTCATAACGCAAGGTTCTTTCCTATTGGAAAATCGATTATGTACAGTTGTAAAAATTGTTGGCAAAAATTACTCCGAATGTAAAGCAAATAAATATTGAGTAGGTAAGTGAATTAGTCGATGAACGTAATAATGGGGAATAATGAAAAGTGAGGAGTAGAAATAGAATGACATGATCTATTGATCTATTGAACTAGTACCGCAGAAATAAATGTATGTGTCCCACAAAAGAAATTGAATATTGGGAGTAGATGTAGCTGCTCAAGTGTGATAGAGTGCTGGTGTAAATCTTTGGGTAAGGGAGACGGAGGAAAGGTTAATATTTTTACCTGTTATCTGCCAGACTGCAAGACAGTGTGGTGGAGATAGTAGAGAGGAAAGGTCGGTATCGGTGTAGGTGTTGATATTGGTGTTGGTGTTAGTGTTGGTCTTGGTCTTGGTCTTGGTGTTGGACTTGGACTTGGTGTCGGTGCAATTGGTTATCACAAGATAAATACTGACAGCACAAACTATTCGTACTGACAATTGTCCACGTTGAAAGGCTCTCGTAACTTTCACACTGCCCACTTACTGGTTACGCTTAGAGTTTCTCCTTGCGTTCCGTCCTCAAGTCCTACCTTCTTTCTTTCTCTCTTTCTTCCTTCCTTTCTTCTTTCCTTTCCTTGTTAGTCGTCCGTCGTTGAGCGAGCTTGACTGGGAACTGACGGAGTACTTGTCGAGGGAAAAGGTTGTGGTGTGGAATGGTATGGTATGGTATGGTATGAGATCGTATAGCAAGGTATGGTATGGTATGGTGCAAGTCTTACACAGTACTCAAGTCGTAGTGGTTGTAGTCGTAGTACGACCGTGGTGGCCTTCCTACTTCTTAGTTCGTATCAGTACGTATGCATTCCCTTCTCTTCTCTTCCTTCCCTTCCATTCCTTTGCTTTCGATTCGATTCGATGGATTCAAATGCATACGTGGTGGTGCTATATGAATACGAATCCGAATACCAATACGAATCCGAATACGAGTACGACTACGGTTACGGCAACGGCAACGGCAACAGCAACGGCTACGGCTACGGCTACTGCTACGGCTACGACCCACCGAGACCCACAACTCTCAAGTTAGTTATGTACGACGAAATCTTGGAGCTATCTGTGAGGTGAAGAACAACATTAGGTACCAGAGCTCGAGTATGTCTTCAAGTGGCAAAAGAGACCAGAGACGACCACGCCAGACCAGACGGGAGAAGTGATGTAATGTAATGCAATGCGATGCGATGCGATGCGATGCAATGAAGCGTAATGCAATGTATGTTCAAGGTGTTTGTAGTCGACTTGGAAGACGACGCGAAAGCGAAAGCGTAAACGACGAAGAAGTGAAGAAGAGCACGTTGACGGACCAAGGAAGTCACAGCTCAACGTGATCACATGGATTCACACTCGGCTCTGTCAAAAAATCTCCCTCGTCCCAACACCAACTAAACTTGGAGTAAGCACCAATACAGATATTCCGCCCGCAGAACAAGTACAAGTATACAAGTACCAGCTCCCAACTACCAAGATTAACAGCCAACTACTTACCACGAAGAAGCGGAGCCGGCTTCTGAACAAAACTGAAAAGTTAGCGAGAGTACTGGAGGAGTAGCTGTAGTAAGTAGGTAGGTAAGTAAGTAGTGTGTAGTTTGTAGTAGTTGTAGTTGTAGCTGTAGTTGTAAGTGGTAGTAGTAGTAGTAGTGGCAAAAGCAAAGCAAAGGTAGTAAATAGAAGATGACTGGTTGGCTGGTTTGGCTTCCTTTTGGTTTCGTTTCCTACCTACTTGAGCCACCACACACTTCACGTTCTCCACGATGAGGACGAGGACGAGGACGAGGACGAAGACGAAGACGACGACGAGGGCGAGGACGAGGACGAGACGAGAAGGAGCAGCAGGAGAAGAGTCTACCGCTGTCAAGAGTCGTATTTGTATTCGTATTCGTATAGCCAAACCGAAAACCGAACTGAAGCAACTATTCCATTTGCTGGGCTATTGAGTCAAAGTAGTAATGGTAAAACTGCAGGTTAGGTAGGTAGATTGTGGATGGATGTAGAAACCATGTCTGTATACTGTCACTCTCTCTCTCTCTATGCCTGTGTTGCATCCAAGCACATCTACCAATTTCTAGGCAGTGTTCCTGAAGGTATTTCGCCGCCGATTGGTTTGGTTTGGGCTTGACTTTGACTTACTATTACTTGGAGGTACAAACACGGAATAAAAGCAGAGGCAGTAATAATGCCCCATCTTTACCTTCTCTTTCTCGTTCCGACGCCAAAGTCTTTTCCGTGCACAAGTGTCTGTATCTGTGCTCTACTCCATTCTACTCTTCTACTCCACTCTTCAAAGTCAAGGCGAGACAGGGCAAGGGAATAACCACGTAATATCGTTATAAGAACGTTCATGCACTTTTTTCCGTTATCCATTTGATTACCATCCTAGATGGATAGCATTCTGGCTCCGGTCCTGGCTCTCCGTCTTCGTCTTCGTCTTCGTCTTCTACTTTTCTTCCACTTTCTAAACTATGAGGCGTTTGTATACAACAGACACATGGGTGTATGTACTTTGGCTTGGTTTTCACTTTGGTTTTGGCTTTGGCTTTGGTTTTGGCTTCGGTTTGGGCTTTGGCTTTTCAGCTACATCAATATATTATTGGTACATTCTGGAAGCATTATCTGGAGTAGGTAGGTAGAAGAAGTGAAGTGGCTNCAACAGACACATGGGTGTATGTACTTTGGCTTGGTTTTCACTTTGGTTTTGGCTTTGGCTTTGGTTTTGGCTTCGGTTTGGGCTTTGGCTTTTCAGCTACATCAATATATTATTGGTACATTCTGGAAGCATTATCTGGAGTAGGTAGGTAGGAGAAGTGAAGTGGCTGTAGTTGTAGAAGCAGTAGCAATAGTCGTCGTCTTCGTAGTAGTAGTAGTAGTAGTAGTAGTAGTAGCGTAGCGTCTCTTCAGCCCATAATATTATTGTCTTGGCTTTAAGTATCTACGTCTTGTCTTCCCTCGTCTTCATTTGGATTGTCTAGTCTTCACCTCATTTTCTACCTCTATTGAAAGTTGGAGAGAAGAGGAAGAGGAGGGAAGGAAAGTGTTCGAGCTCTTTCTACTTTAAACGGGAATGGAACAAGTGAGAAGCTGGAAGTAGTATGGGAAGTGTCAGTATTAGTTCTACATAACTTACTGTCAGACTTGAATACACCCACAATGAGGGTATATCTGTAGGCTAGGCTATGATATAGGAAGAGGAATCTATTCCAACTGCCTATCATCTTACGTAAGTGGCTATATTTCTAATGTACTTATGCACGAGTTGATTTCATTGTCACTGTATATGATCATTTTCCCCGACAAGTACAAATAAGGACATGCGTTACCGTTTTCCGCTTTCTCGTTTTACTTTTCCTTGTCGTTTTCTCGTCCTCGTCCTCGTCCTCATCCCCATTGTCACCATTACCATTAAAGTTTCCACTGGCTTACAAAAAATACTGGTATAAACAAATCTACGTAGGTACTATACAAACATTTCTTTTATAGGATTCTGTATATATATATATAATTATAATACCTATTCCCTACTCTACATACATCTGTATCGGGTGTTGCAGTATTGGATTGGGACCATTGCATTGCAGTTGTGTAACAATAGCGTTCAAGTTGTAATATGTAACTACATATGTATCTACCGGAGTATAATACAGAGATTTTCCTCCTTCTGTTTTTCTGCTGGTATAACAGATTTAATCTTGGGTTTTGTAGTTCGTTTAGAATAACAGCATTGGCTTTAGTACTGCATTTGACGGAGGCGATTGTGACTGACATATTAGTGCATTTCATGCATAGAATTCATGGAATAATCCCACCTGCATTGTTTTTTCAAAATCTCACCGTTTCCCTGTTTCTTCTTCAGACACTTCTTTGTGTTCGAGTCGACACCAGAAACAGACTACGGTGCACCTGACTTTCCTTGACTTGGCTTGATTCGATTTGACTTGAACGTTTATCCTGTATACATTTCCTTTGAAATTTGATTCTTTCACGAATCCCTCACTCTGGGAAAGAAGAAACTACCTACAAATGGGGATATACTGTACCTATAGCTATAAATATAAATATAAATATAATATACAAAGACAAACCATTATTATAATACAGGATTTAATGTGTTTGGCAAATAACAAATTGGAGCAAATGATTTCAGTGGGTACAAGTAAAGTAAGAAGCCACAAGAAATTGTCTTTAAATTACGGTTTTGAATATCCTTCTAGCCAATGCGAGTCTCATTGTCATCGCCATCATTTAGTAGCGTATGTTTTACCATTATAAGGTTACAGCAATAAGTCCTAAAGACCATGGCCATGATATGTATTTGTATATTGCATTTCAAGTGCTTTATTATTTGTGTGTGTGAGAGAAACAAACTTTTGCCTATTGTATTACGAATAATCTCAGCTCGCACTTGTTTTATCTGTGTATGTATTGTATGCTATTGCATTTTCGAATTAAATATATCGTCGGTGAAGAGGCAAAATGTCACGTATCCAATTTTCGTGCGGTGCAAAGTGGCGCTGATCCACAAATTCGTAGAAGCAATGCGTCGCTTATCCAACTTTGAAACGTGCTACGCGCGACACTTTGTATCTACGAATTTGTGGATGAGCGACACTTTGCATCGCACGCAAAATGGATACGCGACACCTTGCCTCTTCACCGACGATATGTAATATTTTCACATTATTGCCTCTGTTTTTAGTTTGCACTAGTTTTAGTTACTATTGGTCATATGGTTGTATTAGGACTTTCATTTAAAATTGATGCTGGAAAACAATCCTGGACAGCCAATTACAATTGTTGTGACCACTCTATCAGAACTGCTACTATAATATCGAGATTGCCGAATTATCCGGCCATACAAAATGTGACAAGGCTTCCAGGAAGGCTATTATAACATTGTTGTGGCCAATTGAAAAGGACAGATAAATAAAATTGTTGATGTGTGTGCACAGGTTCTCAGGAGAGAGGTTGTAAAATTATTCATTCTAAGCTGTCAAGGCGGCTATTATAAAACTATTTTTAGTTTACATATCAGTGTAGTACGACCGAATACGACTACTATGCAGCTGTTTCTACACAACAATCAGGACGACTATAAAATACTTGATCAGACCAAGTATGCATCTGGCCTTCTGCTTGTACTCAGAGCTTAATATGCCCTTTTCAAAAATCTCAAGTGCTTTTTTTTCCTTTTTGGCACCTAGTGTGTCTCCCTTAAAGTAGTCTCTGGTGTAAATACCTCACTAAATGTTGTATGGGCTGAGGCCAAATCGACAAAATGAATAAATAATTTATTTATTTACATAGAAACTTGAGCTATACGATGTCAGTCTCTGCTTGAAAGACATTTTTATTCTCCCGCCGCACAACCCGCCGTCCGATGTGGCTGGAATGCAATCCCATAAAATCGACGCATACAAGAAACTAGGGCGGATGTAACTAATCGAGATTTAATATTAATTGCAACCGTAAGGGCCTGCACGGACACTTTTTGGAATATTTATTGCTGCCGCTAAACTCGCGGCGCAATTCGGTTCAAGTAAAGCCTAGAATGCGTATATGCACTAGTTCTATCGGTGTGTAAAGTTTCGTTTAGATCTGATAATAAATGTAGTTTCGACAATCAAAAAACCGGGTTTTAGGGCCAGTTTTTCGTTTCGGGGCATCAATGGGAATTTTATTCTACACAACATACAGAAATTATTAGGTACTCTCAAACTACAATCAAATTGGGGAAGATTAGTGGGAGTTTTATGTCAATCGGAAGCTGGGACAGAAGTGATGGGAAAGACTTTAGTTTTTAAAAAACTCAAGCTTAAGTTTATTTTAAAACAGACAAAGCATGTTAATTAGGTCTGACAGAAAGAAAATAGGAATAGCCATATGACCTAATTAATATTCAGGAGGGAAAAAGCGGTGAAACTTAACCGTGGATTTAGGAAAGAGTGGAAGGGAAAGGGGAAACATAATTATATACCTACCTAATATTATTACATGGCTAAAATTAAAATATAAAATTCATGTGACAACATGCTTGTGGATTATGTAGAATGTAATGCTGATCATTCTTGAATCTAAATTCATAAACGTCTGACTAATGGGGGTCGAGATAATTCGCGCCGTAAAGTTGTGGTTTGGCCTAATTTGACCCTGTAACTTCCGGAATGCCCAAAATAACAGATTATTACAACATTCAAGCGTATTATGCAGCAAAATACATAATGTAATATAAAAGTACTATATAATCGGAGTTTCTGTATTATTTTTAATTAATTACGTTGTTCACAATTTTCTGTTCAGAACTGTTCACATTTACCCACTTCATACAAGAGCTTTTAAAATAGATGTAAATAGTAAAAAAAATATTAAGTGGTAATAGGGCCAAGGGAAATAATGGGCAATTCTCAAAGTTAGGTTCTTGGAAGAGTTTTTTTCATAAGCAAAGTAATCAAGTATAGCCACAAAACCTAGATGTTGGTCAATGTGATGCAAAGGTGATATTCTTTCTTATGTCTTCTTGCTTGGTACTTCCAAATACTCGGAACCAACACCACACAGACAAACTCAACAACAACAAGATCTTCTACTTCTTCGTATGATCGTCTCTGAACACGTATATACAATCACCTGCATCCGCTGTGTACAGGTAGTTACATACAAACCTTGATTGCACCGTATTACTAATTAATGTATCCTAACTCCTTAGTGTATTACCAACACTAACCACACTGTACTTCCAATTCGGCACCAGCATCTAACAAGGCACTGTACAATTATTGTTTTCTTTATTACACATTGCGATACACATTGCAGATATACAGTGAAACTTCGTTATAACGACACCTCACGGGACCGATTTTCTTGGACGTTATAGAGAAGTGAAGTTATAAACTATAACGTCCAGACGTTATAAGCTATAAAGTCCAGACGTTATAGGATGCTACGTTCGGTTACATAGTAAACTATACGATTGGAAACGAAAATGAAATACGTGCTACATTAACTGTGTTTTTGAAAATCAATAGACGCTTTATTGTGTTATATACAGATTAAAATAAGCTCTTTTCTTTCTTAGTTGTGTATCAAAACTAATTTGTCTTTTAGTTTCTGGTGTAAAACCTTTCCCACGTTGTTCAAGAAAGAATACACGTTTGCATGGCCATATTTAAACACAGCAGTGATGGGAGGCTAAATTGACGTAATTACATTGCCTCATGTTGATCGTCACAGCACAAATATAATGTCCATATCAATGAAAGTTTAACATTAGCATAACAATATCTGGACACATTAGCATAAGTTAATCGTTGCATGAAACTAGGTTGTCTTAGTCATTATATACGACAATTTTACTTTATTCCATTTTACGTAATTACTGCGTTATAATTTAACAAGTTTATTTTATTTGCAAATGTTTCATTATATATGACAGCTAAAGGTACGTGCAAACCACACATGCATGACGTTATAAAGTTTCCAATTTAAACGTGAATACAGCCGTGGGGTAGGCTGCAGCATGACGTTATAGCGAGAATGTCGTTATAAATAGTGACGTTATAACCGCAAATTTAACATGGGAAGGCATAGGCTTTTTGACGGGGACGCTTACACGTGTCGTTATAGCGAAAATGACGTTATAACGGCGGTCGTTATAACGAAGTTTCACTGTATCTCATACTGTACCATATTTGTTTGAAATGTTGAACACAAATGGAAGAATTTGAAAAATGCCGAAGGAACAAGTTCAGGAATAAATCATCGGGTTACACAGTGACAATCTTGGAATACGTCTGTTATGATCCGTTGCAGCAGCTTTTTAACGCTATGTTTCCAGATTACAGATAGCTAATCATCACTTCTGAACAAAATATGTAAAACAATAATACAATAATACAAGTTGTTTTTGTATTCCATCCATGGAGTAAATGAAGTCAGTAATATCTACAATCATTTATTCTACTTGAATGAGTTCAGTGTGGAGGTATGGATGGTATGACCATTCATATCCCATAGCAGTTTCTAGATACCTGCTATGATTATTCATAGCTCGTACCCTAACTATTCGCGTCGCACCAGGGGAACGTACTAACTAGGTATGTAATGATGCCTACTTCCGTTGTTGAACTACAAAATAATCAGTTTTATGTGTTTTCTCAAGCATAAACTTTCTAAATTATACCCTCAGCAACACAAAAGCGAACCACTACTTTTGCAACTTCCGTACTTAAAGAATACCTTTTAAAAACCAACTTCGAAGCACGGAATTAGAATCGTTGATACATTTTTCATGACCTTAGACAATCTTGCATTTTGATTTTCAAGTTCAAGTTCAAATTAAACTCATTCAAAAGTTATTGCTTACAATCAGATAAATACATGCCTTCGTAATGTTGCTTGACGGATTATTGCCCTATTTTTGTAAATATTGAAATAACTACTTCATTTAAATATGCATTTAAAAATATTGTAACTAAACTTGCACAACTGCTGAGAATTTCGTTTATTCATGAATTCTTCCAATTTCATTCTTCCGATCTAGTAATCGTCTTTATTTAAGGCGGTAACTTATTTAATGGTGACATGCTCATGATGACCTTTATTTTCATCTGTTTAATTTGATAATTAAAGCGAGATCACCCACTGCTGCTTTAGGTCTTGAGGGTTATGGTCTTCAGAGGTAACTTGTCGTTGAAATCTGAAATAAATAGGTGTGAAAAGAGGACTTTAGTTTGGCTTCAATTAAAAATAGCGTTTTCTGAGGAACAAATATTTTGTATAATAAGTACCTACGCTTTATTGCAGCTGCACAAATTCAGTGATTATTTTCGTTTCAAATTACGTTATAACTTTTCCAAAGTGATAACTATTATTTCTGACAAAAACTTATTGTTGCATACCCTTGATGCTGATATGTTATACAATTACCACTAGGAACGTTTGCAATGGACCAAATTGGCATACATTTGCTCTACTGCCAGACAGTACCATTGGTGATTCAGGGCCGCATTTTCCTACTCCAATTTTTCAAGCAAGTTTACTTGAGCTTAAAAATAAGAAACAGTAACTGACCCTATAAAAAACGGAAGTTTAAGCAAAAGTGTTTGATTCTAGTACTGCGTTATAAAAAACGGGACTACAGTACGATCTAGCAAAACGGAAAGCAGCTCTTCGATCACTAATGTTCTTTAGACGTTTAAAAAACAAAAGTCAAGGAAACGTAATGTGAAACAACGAAAATGAAAAAGTTAAAGCAGTCGGGTGTACTGTAAATATGTTTGACCTTTCACATGTGGAAGATTTCATATGTACAATTACAAAATTACTTCCAAAAAACTGCAACTGAATAAGTGCTTAATACACACCAAAGCTTGTATCTAATACATAAATAATAATCTTGAATATACAAATATATGAATCGTATTAAAAACTGTATGTTACTTTAAATTGCAATATACATATATACATATGACAAATAAATCTTAAATATTTTATGGTTAAAATCGGTATTATTTAGATAAAAATGGTTTAAAAAACTCTTCCAAGTAAAAAAGTAATTCTTCAATTTTTAACACTTTAACAAATAAGTATTGTACAAGCCTGTAAAAATAATTTTAAAATACAATGTGAGCATCCATAATGATTTTCGTTTGAAAATTTTGCTTTGATTAATATGTAATAATTTTTTTGGCGGCGTTTTGAACCGACGATATTTTGTCCAAGGCGGCGTTGTTTTGTCCTCGTGATATTTTTTTCCCGGCGGCGAAATGTCCGTGGCGACGTTTTGGATGGCGGTGTTTCAGTTCGGCGATGTTACGTCCAGGCGGCGTTTCGGCGGCGGCGTTTTGACCGGATACCATGATATGATATTTGTATGTATTAACTATGCAATATTTCTTTTCTTTTTGAGACTGTATATTCCAGAGAAACTTTAACACACAAGCAAAAGTTGGTTCTAATTTTCAGACAAAACATTAGACTCACGTCATCTTAAACCACAATTTTGAGTTTCTCAATGCTAATTGCATGCTATTATTATTATGTTATGTTAGACTATCTTAGCATTCTTGAACTGAACTAGGAAATCTGTGGAAACCCCAAATGTTCAAATGAATCTACAGATAAGATACAGATTATGATAGCAGATTATATTTAAGCTATTATTATCTATCTATTATCGTAATGTAAAGCAATTTTATCATGCTAGCATTTCCGATAAAGATAGTAACGATGTACTTTTATTGTTACACCTACTGCAACAGAATGGATGTAGGTACATACTCTATACACGTGCACGCTAAATTATGGCATGTAGCTGGGAAGGAAGTTTAGGCACATAATTATATTCCAACTTATTATACAAATATCCCTGTGCCTTCACCTTGAGTAACAAAATATATATCTTCCTGGTTTTTTATCTGATTTGCATCCTATTCAGATTTTTCGAATAAAATTCTGGATTAAGAAAGGTAAGTAAACCTACACACGCATAAAATGTATACATCGAGATGCAATAACAATACGCCTAACGGCTGCTCGTAAAAAGGTTGATACTGAAATGTTGAGCAGGTTCAGTGGGAAGTATGCAGTCGAAGTCCGGCCATATCAACCAAGAATGTAATTAATTAAATGCTCAAGCTTACTCTGTCTTTATATTTGTGGTCATGATAACTTTCAGGAATTGAAGTCAAGCATAAAGAAAAATCGAGGAGTTCTGTGGTAATTAATTAATTGAATAATTAATTATTCCAAATTATCTCTGGCGTGAATAAAGTATTACAAAATCAAGCGGAAATTCCCAGTACTAGTATCAAAATTTAGCTTAGTTTGTATTCAGATCTGCTATTATGATCTGAATAATCCAAACTCCTGTTTTCATCTGCAATGTATAAAAAGGGTGCCACAGCCATCACATCTTCACAGTTTTTTCATTGAGATAGCTCAAGAAGGATCAACATCAACCGTCACAGAGACAGACAACCAACCGATTTTTTCGTTTCTCATTATTTGTGAAAGACAAGTCAGTGGTTGTGGTTTCAGTACAAGGTTGAATCCGATATAATTCTCATTTGAGTTTTCTCTCTTTTAGTGATTAAACTGCTAAAAACTAGTAACGCAATGTCTCCCATGAAAACAGTGTTTAGTTCTGTGGAATCGGAAGCCATTGAACAGGTAAACATTTTAACTAGTAGTCCGTTAATTCCATTTTTTGGCTCATTGAATAATCATTTAATGTGATTTCAAAAGTATCGAATTCGTTGTTGTAATGTAGCTACGACATCGTCTTGCTTCTCGTGGCTTTCTAGAAGACATGAAAGTACATAGCGACAACTTCCTTCTTCGATACCTCAAATCAAATAATTTTAACATGGACAAGGCTGAGAAAATGATTGAAACTTACGCTACATTCTTGGAGGACCATAAATTTGAACAACTTGATCAAGAAGTATTTCCTAAGGAGTTCAGTGACAGATTTACATCGTACTCCGGAGGTTGGGACAATGAAGGAAGACCAAGTAAGTATTAGTATTATAAATAACAATATTTTACTTACGTACTGACACATCCATATGAAGCAAAATATTATGATATTATAAGCATAGTCAGGAGAGCAGTAGAATTCTGTTATTCATATTATTAGAAAGATAGAAAATACAGAAACTACGTGTTGTAACTTAAAACCTAGCAATAACCATTCTTTGGCGTTGACAGTTATCATAATTCCTCATGGTGGTCAGTGGAACATTAAAGAAGCGATTCAGAATGGGGAGGAAGAAATGCTCATACGCTCAATT
>JAAXYX010003451.1:0-14415 GCA_036851915.1 Ptenothrix huangshanensis | reverse complement strand
ACGAGTATTGTTCAGTTTTTAATGATGACTAGAAATCATTCAAATGAACTTTCCTTTGATTTCCTGTTCCATTCCAAAGTTAATATTTACGCAGCACCTACTTTTGTCAACACCAAGAAGTACCTATGTATGTATGTAGCCTGCTTAACTTATATGCCTATACATATGTAGTTTTATCCTACATATTCTACCTCCATGTATTCACATTGACATCACAACTTATAATTAATTCCAAACTTTGTTTCTTACCAGCTGCTGACAGACAATAGGTAACAACGAGGAAAGTTGAGTAAGTTTCAAAATCAAAATCAGAGTTAAATAAGATGATGAATACTCCTAATCCGAAATACTATTTGTAGTGCCTACATATTATAGTAATTTAAACTAGGTAGTATATAACAAGAAGTGTAGGGACCTACAAGAAAGTCAAAGCTAAAGCAAACTGCTCAGCATCGAGATCACCATCCACATCAGCATACGAATGTTTCTGACTTGAATGCAAATTAATCTCCCTTGGGATGATTTACAGATAAATTATATGCACAAAGCCAGGAGGCAGACACAACAGAACAGAACAGAAGCAAAGGTGAAAGCAAAAGCAAAAACATCCCCACTAACATTTATTATACAATTACTCCATGCCAGTCCAAGATCTTCCTTTAGATTCCAATCTCATAGTCGTCCAACAAATTTCGCTTTCTCATTTTCTGCGTTAGTTTAATAAATCAGCATCCATAGTATCAAAGGGAATGGAGTATGGGCAATTTGTATCCTTCGCTACCTCACTAATAGGTAATTCAATGCTCCAACTCATTGCTGATATGATGCGATGGTGGCTAGAAGTCAAAGTCAAAATCGAAATACCCTGTTATGTCATACTGAGATAACTAGTGAAGAGAAAATAAAATTTTATTCAATTACTTTTGCCTTCCATCACGAAACGAAAAAGTATTCTGCAACTGTCCACACATTGTACCTACATATGTATCTCCCACAATGTCCAATGTCCAATGTAATACAGGATTTTTGCTTTCGGCACGAACTGTGTCACAAACAGAAAAGTTAATTATTACATCTAATAGTTTCTAATCAGTTTTTTAATACGTGGCCTTACCTTCGAATCCAGCTGTATTTATGCTCTTGCCATACGTGGGTATACAGATATACCTATACATATTATATCTCTCTGCACCCTCGAGTTTGCTTTTAAGTCCATTTGCCTTTGTTGACTCTGCTTTGAACTGATTACCCGGACAAACGAAAGGCAATACTATCATGCCGTGTTCCTCCTTTCCTTCCTACAAGTGCTCGTTGTTTCTCCTTTGTTTTCAACTACAGACCTCTCACATAAAACCATTCAGTGCAGATTGAATTCGTAATTGTGTAGATACTGCTTGTCAAACATGTTCAATTTGTTCCTGACGTCCACCGTCGTGTTTAACAAATTGCAACCAACAAATCAGGCAATATAAATAGGTACCTGGGTAGGTTTTCGTTATACATACTATAGTAGGTATGTAGGTAGGCTGTTACATTCAACAGAGAGATTTGTTTCATTTATTTGTAGCCACTGGCAGGGCCGTGTGTGTGAAAATAAATATGTGCCTACCTTGACCGGGAAATAGCCAATAACGACATCATTTTCACTTTAGCCTAGTAAGTTTGAATGACATGCTATGATTGCTTTTCTCTCAATTTCCATTCATACTACCATACCACAATAAAGGACACTGGACTGGACTGGAATAGGTCCTCTATAGTTCACGTCCTTCATTATATAGGACGCTTGAACCATTTGCAACAGCTTCGGTTCAAAATAAATCCATTACTCAATCAAATTTGTGCAGAAAATTATCAAGGGAAATTTTCCAAATTGCATGCACCTAATAATCTTGCGAGTTGCATGGATTTATTCCACTTTTAATGAGAACATCTTTGCCTTTTTACCCTTTTCGAGTTTGCTTGTGAAATATGGTGGTTGTTCCAGAAGTGGGTAGTAATCGTGGACTCGAACCACAGCGCAACAAGATGAACTGCCCAGATTTCATGTAATACTAAGTCAGCCATTAATTTTCCTTAGCGGACATGCTATTACAGGCATAATACCAATGTGAGCACATCATATCTCTTCTCTTGACATCAAAGTATTTACTGCTTAAGGTTTGTGGGCTTTCCAAATTATCAGAATCGGAATCGCAAGCAAAAGTACAACTGCACAGTACAGTAAAGTACAGTGCAGTACAGTACAGTACAGTACAGTACAGAACAAGTGCAATAATACAAAATACAACACACCACCAGACATGGGAAGTTTCGGCTGGTAGCCAGTCGTGGCTGGAACAGCTGCAGCTGCCGCTGTCATGCCGGCACTTGGACAGTACAAAGTACCTATAATTTCCACCCTTTGCTTTCGTATGCATGGAGAATTTCCAATTCGAATTGCACATTGCAATTCCTAAAATGTTGAGCAGAGCCATAGAGATTTTGTGGTGATAGAAATAGAGGTTGAATGCCAAAAGGCAGAGAAACGTTTGTGGTACTTACACGACTCCGTGCTTCGTATTGGTACACAGATTGTCATGGAAGGTGCCTATGTGTTGCTGGAACTGTTTCTCTTTCTGTCTGGAGTATGTTGAGTCATTCGGGTTAGTTATTATGCGATTTGGATCTTAAGGATTCTTGCGGATAGGATATTAGTAGTGGCGTTGGTGCATAGTGGAGTTGGAGTTGGAGTTGGAGTTTGACTCCGAATCCGAGTCTGAGGGCATTGCATTGGGTTCATATTCCAGGGAGAAAGTATGGAAGGCTGGAGTTGGAGTCATAAAGTTTGTGGGGTTGAGTGTCCATTACGATCATTTTGACCAGTTGGTCCCAAGAAAATAAAGTGGTTCTCATTTCCTCTGCTCATTTCTCTTTTTGCGGTTCACTGGTCAGTCCAGTTCATCTCTCCTCATATCTTGACTGCCCCATTATGTTCTACCTATTTGAGGTCATAGGGAACTAAAGTAGAAGCCAATGCAAAGGGAACCCTAATGCATAATGTAAGTAGGTACCTAAGTATAATTATAGCTGGACTGACTAGAGATGCATATTTGCACATGTACTCATGTCATATCTTTATATCAATTCCACATGATTGATGCGGACGCAAAGAAAGTTATCTACATTTATACATAATTTCAAGAATATTTATTTTTATATCCTATAAAGCAGAGTTAAGTCACGCAGTCCAGAGTCTCGTAACAGGTTTTCAATATTTATGATCACGCGCTGGGGATACACATATGACAGGGCAAGTGTTTAGTGTTTAGTTTGCACTAAAGGCTACGTTTTATAGATCGTTTCTTATTATCCTACTAGAACAAATATGCTTGCGTATTTATCCTAGACTTCAAGGAAATTGTAGATGACACTGTTTGCAACTACAGTTCAACCACCATGGCTAAAATTACAATGGTAAAAGTTTCAAAATAAATCATTGCATTCAAAAGTACAATGAAATACTTGTATGAATTCTTATAGGAGAATTCGATGCCAATGCCAATATTATGCTGACTGTGTAGATATACATAGGTATATTTCGGGACTTGGTTTAGGATACTACTATTGACTGTAGTGTAGTGACAGACCACAAAATTCTTTCCCTTCAACTTCCTCTACTTTCTCTCGCTAAGCGTTCACTGACTAAGAGAAAGAGAGAGAGAGAGAGCAATTGGAATGAAACAGTTGGAGAATTTCATGTGATTCCATTGGAATTTCCCCGGTCTCCCAATAAGAGCATGGAGTTTATGAGAGATCATTTATCTAAATTAAGTCTGTCAACAACTCATGTGCTCTTATCGTGGAAACATATTTGAGGGTAACTTATGTAAAGATAAAAAGATACCTAATCTAGACACGTATTAGACTCAATTTCCCTGTGTATTTCTCCCTTGCATTGCATTGTACTCTGTCCCCTCCAGCAATTTCCTACGTGTCAAAATGACAAATGGGGAAATTCTCAAAAATAAATTATCTTTTGTCTATCTTCTTCCTCTCCCTACTTTACCCTTTCACAGAATTACACGCTCATAAAATCTAAATCAATAGCATTATTTCTGTCAATAATAATGCCCCCATCTTTATACCAAAACTTGGAGTAAAAATCTGCTAACGTAACCCAAAAGTATAGCGATTAGCAGTTCGCTCGAATAACATTTTATCATAAAAAGTTTCCCGTTCCCGATGCTTTTGGGCAATAAAAAAATGATTCGAATTCCAAAGCGGACTTTACGCAAGTTTGAAAGCATTTGATGGAGTTTCGCAAACCAAAGTAAACTAACAGTAAGTGAAGTATACCCGCATACTGCGTAAGTTAGTGTGACACTCTTTTGTGCATTTTGCTCAAAGAAATATAACCGCGGCTGGCCAATCATACTATGCCAAAGCATGCCGTTCATGTCAAGTGTAAAAAAAAACTTAAGTTATGGTTTGTTTATGAGCTTTCAATCGCACTGTCATAATCTTAAAAGCTTTCGGCACTTAATATAATTTGTTTGTCTCTGTCAGTCAGTGATAAAATGATGCATTAGCATTATGCATCTCATATACGCACGTAATCCCCTCAGAATATGTAAACATAGAAGGACCCGCACAATGAAGTTTGTTGGACTGTGGTTTTATTGTCTTGAATTTGATTTCCGGGAAAAACATTAAACAATGTCCTATCCTGGTCCGAATCCTACTGGTCATCGGCTGATGTTTCTTTCCATTTTTTTATGCGATGTGGTCAAGGTAGTCTAATGAAGTGTATGCGGCCTTGTCTGGCACAAAATAATAAAAATTGGCCTAGTCTCGGTTTCATTCTATGATGATCTCCCACAGCCCATCTTCATCTCTCTCTCCGTCTCTATGTTGGGTTGACCGAATCACATGTGATTTGTTAGAAAAAAAGGAGCTCATATTTCCTTCCCTCATTTTATCGTCATCGTCACTGTCATTGCCCCTAAGCCTAGGTTTTTGAAACGCTTCGCCGCCTCTCATAAGCTTACGCTAGAATACACACAGTAATTGATCCATGTGTCTGTCTCTGATTGTCAAGAGTCAAGAGATCAAGAATCTGCAAGAATTCTCACGATGGATACCGAATAAATAAAAAATGTTCCCTTTGGATTTGTGGAGTTGTAGTTGTGAGAAATGCACTTTCAGTGTAAAGGTCCTTGAGCCATAGAAAAAAGGAAGGAAAGCCCTTTATGCGTATAATGAATGCTCTAGTTTTGGTCTTGAGTCATGGAGCACACTACACTACGTTGTTGCACGATGCATGACGAACGTATTACCGCTGCATTCCAAATACCAAAGATTGTTATCTGAAATCCAATTTTAAATATTAACTTGTCCCGTCCGTCATGCATTATTCATGTGCCGAGTGTCAGTCAGCTCATCTTCTCGAGAAAATTGAAAATTTCGTTTTATTTTATTCATGGAAAACAAGAATCATTTTTTTAGCATTTGCTGGGGCACTTGTGTAGTTATTATTACTTAAATATTAAACGTTGGTAGGTGCTTAAACGGTTTTACAGTTACTCTGTCACTAGTCAGATGATTTTGTTGTCTAAATTTTTCATTATTTAATCGAGTTGGGAAGTTGCATGCGAGCCGTAATTTACTGGAACGGAGTCGCATTGCTCGATAAGGTACTTCAAATGTCAATGTTAAACTTAAACATATTTTCCACATGTGACCCAACCTAACGCCCAATTCAAGCCAGCAAAAAAATAACTAAATACATACTTAAGTAGATTACTAAACGGTGAAAGGCATTCCCCTAAATTAATTAGATAGGACACGTGTTATTACTTTCAGTAATAATTTTACTGATGCACCTACACAAAGCTGGTTGTATTCCATCTACCATGATTATTGTATTGATTAATAGTGGAATAATTTAGTAAATTAGTACCCACTGCCCACATTCAATATCGATCAGTGTAAAACAGTATCATTATTTGGTTTTCCTTTGTAGGTAAATGTGTTTCACAGCTCCTTTCGGATTATCTGGAATCCAATCAATGTGGGCTTTAAAGCAATTGTCTCATTTTCGAAGAATGTTGATGTTACATTGTTTGTATGCTGCTGATGTTTGGTTTGAAGACGGTGTTGGTGTTGCATTGCTCCCTCTTGAAAATATTAATCGTATTTGCTTAATGAAATTCAGGAAAATATAGTCAACTCTGGAATGTAATTAGCTCGTGCCTCGCATCTTAATCCTCCTCCTATCCTTTGGGTAATAAAATTTCAAACTGATGAAGATGATTTTAGCAATTAGTGGATAGTGCAAAAGACGTTTAGATTCCTTTTTTTGTATTTCAAGGGTAACTAAGGCACGTTTTGGAATGTATGTAAATATGGTGCGAAATGAAGTGATGAATCTCAAGTGAATTCGCGATACAGTGACTGTGACGGTGACCCTGTCCTTTCCTCATACCTTTCTTTGGGGAGAAGAATGCACAAAGATACTTGTACACAGTAGGTAGGTACCTACTTTTTATTAAAGTGGGTCATGTGCTTCGCCAACCGACGACTAAATCAACAGTCTACTGGTACCGGGCCAGACTATGACCGGAGTTACATAATTGAATTATACGTGGGAGATAGTTTGGAGTAGTTGAAAATTTCATGATGAACTCAGAGCGTTATTCCGGTTATGCTTGAGGGAGCTCTTGTGTCTTGACTTGACAAGGACAAACCGCTAACGAGAAATGACTTACTACTCGCCGCTTTCATTTTCATCCAGCACAACGTGATTTCCTACTCGTGCTCGTAGTCGTAATTACAGAATTTATTTCATATGTGTAGCAACATTTAATAAGTAGTTTCATGCTATCTTCATTTAGATTTTCAATTCCAAGCTGTACCGCTGTTACCACTTGCCACATTTTGCCCATCACAATTCCTTCCGAGAGTAGGATTAAAATTTGTAGTGCCGACGCCGACTTGTTCGTCCTTCTTCAAACTCCACAATCACGTATGAGAAGATAAAAAAACAAATATGCGAAACAAATACGAAGGTCTGGCAAGAATGATATGGAAGAGAACATCAGGGGAAGAGATTTTGTCTATACTAAACTGTATTGTACTTGTTCTTTTAGATTTTTGAATGCCGCGAAATCAGTAAAGTGAATTGCGACCATATGCTAGGATTTCCTCATGTTCTGCAAACTGAGGATCTAATCAACATCACCGCTAATAAAATTATTTGTTACTTAAGTGCATTGCCATTGCCGTTGCGATTAAGAGTATGGAAAAGAATAGAAGAAATCGTACAACCGAGACCAAGTAAAACTGGTAAAATGGATAATGGATTCCTAAAATAAAACTCGAGTGCTTTACCAGGAAAACTACGAATGAAATTTACTCTTCTCTCTCCCAATGTCAATTCCACGTTCACCCTCGTTCTTCGTATCTTCACATCTTGAACAAACAGAGCTGGAGAGCACGAACCAGTAGAGTGACTTTGACTGAGCTTGGACAAGTTGAATAGTAAGGAAGTAAGGAGGCTGTAGTGGTAAGATTGTCAGCATTGAGCAATATCCAGAACCGGATCCACAATTTAGCGACATTGACCATACTATATATCGATATGTGATAGAAAGCTGGATGCTGGATAAAACGGACTAACAGTTGCCGTTGCCAGTAAAACTGATAACAGGAACAGCTTGACTGGTTAGGACTGGACTGAACTGACTCAGCGACTGACGATGCTACAATCCTCAAAGGCGATTGCGATTGCGAATACGCTTTCAGCTCTTCATGCATATGCACCCAAATCCTCCATGGACTATGTACAATCGTCGGCTCAATTTCATTTCATCTCATTCTTCTAAAACCCTACAATCAGTGAATTTTGCACAAATACCAAGCATCTCCATTGTTCTCCCTCCATTCCGTTCCCGAATTTGGTTTGTGTCTGGAGACAAAAAGGCCACATTGAAAGCTCAACCAAGGCAAGCCACTGAACTCAACTGAGACTGAGAGTGCATAGATAAAAATAAGCCTAATCACCCACAACCCTATAATGTCCAGATAACTTTTCCCACTACTCCGGCCAGCAGCACACTAGAACTTGTAATCACAATCAGGATCACAATCACAAATCGCATGGACTGAAAAACACAGAGTCAGAGTCCTCATCCATGGAAAACACTCAGAGTTTTTATTGTCGAGATGGAGATATTTAGAACGACTGTAGCCGAAGTAGAGCAATAGCAATGGCAACGGGAATATCATCCAACCATACACAAAGTGAATAGCTACACACAAGTGCTCGTCGCTGATATTACTACTCTCGTTGTAATTTGTAATTTTACAAAGTTCCTCCTGGGATTTCTTCTTTTCTTTATTATCCTTATCTCCAGGTTCCATTGTTTCACATTTTTCTTCTATTCTACCAGGTACTGCATTGTTTTATGGTTTACGGTTTATTATGGCATCATGTGGTATACATCCAGAGATTTGAAAGCTTCTCCGTTTTAAATTATTACAAAAACAACAAAACCTGCCTATCCGCAAAGTATCTGTCTAAGCAACGTACCGTATTCTCCGCTAAATCCTTCAACTCCCCCGTTGAATAATAGACACAAATGATTCGCATTTCTAATGCGAAGATTGCGAAAGACGAGAAACTTTACGGTCCCGAATAAACGCAACCTCAAAAATCTACTTCGTTGGTACTCGAAGACATCAACATATTATTCTACCTTCTGTAAACTCACTCAAGTTTATATTATAGAAACTGAATCAGTTCATAAAGTATGTAACCAATGTACCCACATTGGTCGGTTTAATACAATTAGAGAAAAGGCGACGAGTATATCGGAAAACTTGGGTACATGCGGCATTTTGACCTAACTCAAAGTAGGATTATGAAATCATGTAAAGCAGACTGGAAAATTGTGCAAGCAAACCCTGAAATTCCACCGTTTCAGGATTGTTTTAATCCTTCATCTTGATCAAGAGTCAAATTTTCAATCAAATTATTATTTTTATTTTTTATAGTTAAAAATGCACGATATTAATTATACGTATTAGCCTTGATTAGGGAATAAGGGCAGAAGGATTACAAAACCAAAATATAATTCCATGATATTAAAACAGTCAAAAGGCTAAAAACAGTCAGAAGTAGTTTATAGAAATTGGTCACAGCAAGGGAAATTGCATAAGTAGAATTAGTACCCGAGAAAGAGCTGAACTAGCAGCTTGTTACAAAACTAAAATCAACTTTTCTTTTACCAACTTTGTTCCACCGCAAGATACCTATACCCGGTTTAATGCCAAAATGTGCCTTTTCGTATAATAATGGGGATGTGGAGGAAGTCTAATAATCCTTCGCATGTACATTAATGGCTATTGGAATTTGAATCATCCCACAGGGAAAAATATTCGTCAGCATCCACACTTTATAGTAACCGTGTAGGTACATAATACGATTATCACCGACGTAAAACCCAGCCTTTACATGTGAACATAGACAGTTTCAGCGCAACACATGTTGTGTCACTTGGAAGTGCTGTTTTAAATAAAAATGCTGGATTGCACACGATGACAAATTGAGAGGTATAAACAAACTTAAATGTACGACTGGCCAGACATCTCACAGGCTTCTGTATATTAAATTATGTTTACATCCCTAGAAAACATGTTTATATAAAAGACATCTATCAAAAAAATTCAATACGGATGGACTGACTGTCTCAATTTTATTCATGAGAATCATAGAAAGTATTCTAGTAGGTAACTGCGCGAAGAAGGACACTCCAAATCGAGTAAACTAATGCCATATTGCATTATGTACGTATGTATGTATAGCATTACTATACACATACAGTACCAGATATAAATATGGGATTGCTATTGCTGGTACCTATAATTACAAGTGAAGACAGTGAAGAGTTTTTTGGCAAAAGAGGTTAAGTCGAGCCGAGGTGAACAGGAAGAAATGTTTGCTATAAGGCAAAAAACGAAAATTCTCAAAGTTTCAGTTCAAATTACTGAAAGGAACCTTTCTAGTAAAGGAAATGACTGAAATGTAAATAATTATTTCAAAAATTGGGGTAAGCCGAATTTTGGGTCTTGTTTAAAATGTCTCAAAAAGTAGGTTGAACATCAATTCATACAGGATTTTCGTTAGGTATGTACCTAACTTAACTTGTGAGTGATAAATAAACAAATTTTGAATTACCGCATTCATATTTCGATTGCGATGGTTTCAGTCGACTGAATTTCAAATGAGAAAGCTTAATTTGCTACATACTCCATGTTTGCCATGGAACTCCTTTGACGAAATTGTCTTTTTAGTAAATCCTTTAAAGTAGTTTATAGTGAGCTTTGACATTTCTCTACTTTAACTGAATAAATCTCTAGCTTATGGCAGCCAAATTCACTAATAATCTTATTTTGCCAAAAAATGAACCTCGCCCATTTTGGCAAGAAGTTCTTCACGTATATACGATTGCACAACACAGAATCAGAAAACTCGATTGATGTCTTGACGTCCATTAAGCTTCCGCATCCGTCCATCCAATCCACCAGCAATAATACCAATCATGCTTGTAATCTTGGCTTGAATCATTTAATTTTATGACTACGATGCCTGCGATATATTTCAGAGGAAATGGAAGAAAATGCTAAAAATAAGAGAGCTACACATGCTGAAGCTACTAATGTCGAATATACGAAAATATAATAAAGTAAAATTGGTAAACGAAGAGGAAATTGTGATTTTTTCTCTTCTTCGTAGATTCAGGGTACATACTTGAGTCGCAGTTGCATTGCAAGTCACAATTATTTGAATGCTTGAAGGCTAACATTCCGACGCTGATGTCGATGCCGCCGTCGATGTGGATGCCAAAATAGCCGAAATTACGAGAGTCGTCTTTTCCTTCCTCTGGTTATATCGCTTATACCTTCCGTCTGGATTCTTTTATTCTTCCATGGGCATACTATTGCTATTGAGCATTAAGACAGAATCTCCTAAACTCCAAGCTGTATACCTGTGTTTAGTACCCATCTTTCGATTCATTCCACACATTCTTGGCTGTTTCTGCCGCTGCTTCCACATTCGTACCCATTATAGTCTAATAATCAGTTGAAAATTTCCAACGAAGCTTTCCTTTTCGTACATAATGCTTAAAAATATCTTAGGCTGCATCCCGTTACAGATAGAGTATCACTCGTCGACTAGCGATTCGTAACTTGGAAGTACCCGACAATAAACAGTGATACTGGTATTATCGTTACACTAACATTTATCCGTTTAGTCTTTTACTACCTGGGTATTCAGTTTTAGTATTGTAGCATTAAGTACAATGAATACGAGTCAACGAACGTCTACCTGTCTTTCCAACTTAAAGTCGCGAAATTACTTGATTTCCAAGCCTACTCTGATTAACTTTTGACTTGATTTGGTTTACTGTGGTGCCTAGAGTAGTTTCTTTTATTTTGATACTGGAGATAATAAAGAACCTTTGAATGACACTATTACACTTTTTTTGCATCCTCTTACCATAGTCCTGATTCTTTTATTCTTCCTGGTAGAGCATTCTCAAGGCAGCAGCAAAATTGTTGCAATACATTATCTAATTTAGCAATCACTCCGACTCCAAATGAAAAAAACTTTTTACACATGTAAAAATACTTTTGCTATCGATACATATTTTTATTCATAATCATAGCATTCCACTAGTGACAATTTAACATAACACAGTGAATGTTCTAGTATTTTTTTATCAGTGTAAACTAATGATGCTTGATTGAAGGCTAAATACTTCTAAATAAATTTCAATTTTCAATCAATTTCAATTAATTTCGAAATTTTTTAAAAATAATTCCTACACTATTTTCAAAAAGAATTTTTTTCAAAATCTCGAAAATTTTTCATTTCAAAATTATTTTCGAAATTTCGATTTTTTTTTAAAAAAAATTCAAAATGTCAGCCAGATTGTTTTGGAGCTTTGACAAAAATATTCAACATCAAAAACTGAACCTGGTGATCGAAAGCTTTTAAAATCTATAGCAAATGTGTTTTCACAAGTCATTTTTTTTCAAAATTTCAAAGGGTTTTTCAAATTTAAAGAAAACTTAATTTTCGGGTCTCCCAGATTGTAGTTTTACATCTACTAACACAATGCGTATTGAAATCCGTCAATATTTGACCAAGATATTTTGTATCTACTGCCGTTTCCCGGATCCTCACTGTGTCCTTATCCGGGTAGGTAAATGTTTTCAATTTGTTTTATGCGGTCGCTGTGTTTCCTGTCTATTCGAACCGACTCCGAGATCCAAAAATTCTAACCTTTTGTACTTTGGCGTGAAATAACTCTGTAATAATAAACCATTGTCAGAAACTCAATTTGAAATTCAAATTACCTACATAGGTACTTTCCCATCGTGTCACTCTCCTGTCGGCTTACCATCAGCCATTCACCGATTCCTTCATCAAGAGGTATTAAAACTTGGTGGCTGTGCCTTTTAACGGCAACGCCTATCTTTCATCTTTTGTGTTTTACGTAATTAAGTAATTATTTCAAAACTAAAGAGCTTTTTAATGTTTTGCCAAAATCCATAATCAATAGTTCATTTCATTAGTATCTACCAAATCAACGCAGAGGGAGGGTTGGTCGATTTGACATCTGACACACAGGTCGTGAAAATAATCTTTAACTTCTTCAACCCACACTGATTTAGAAAAAGTTGTTTCTTGTGTTCAATTTGTTGGTCCCAAGTTGGCAATAAGTACAACTATGAAAATGAACTATAAAGTTTTAGGCGCAAATGCGACAATAGTGATGCGATGAGTATCGTTTTTACTCAATACACTAACCCACAATTACAATTAGTCCATAGTCAATTGTCAATAGTGTAAAAACTGACGTCAGAGCTTCGCAATTTCTTTAGTTTCGCGGGTCAAGGAAAATATTGAAAGAAAGGAATTAAATCCACAATCAAACTTCATTTGTACAGTTTGCCATTTGCCATTTGTTATTTGTACTCGAGTAACCCCGAGTCTCTCCTTCCCGACTATTCTTCTGAAGTTTCCACGTCGGTCTCGACAAAGACCTAGACCTTTATACGTACAAGTAGACTTAAAATGAATAAGATGAAATTGTATGAATCTTAATGGTTAGAATTGGATACCTATACATACATGCACATAGTTCACTGGTTTTCCTATATTCCTACTCCCTACATATATGCTCTCTATATGAATTCTTCACATAGTTTTCGTTCCAGAGAAAAGAAAAGTAATTGAAATGTAATACATATATATACCTTTGTAATTAGAAATGATCCTTTGCCCATCCTGGAAAGAGTAATGGAGAAGGGAGCAGTGAGACCAGACCAGACCTGACTCAAGTCAGAAAAGCTATTTGCCTGTCTCTCTAGTATTCTTGATTCCAATTCTCTAGAACGAAACTATTTGTTAAGAACCTTTGAATTAATTAAGATTAGACAGAGCGTGCCATTCACATCGAAGAGAAAAAGGTGAAGAAATACAAGAAGAGTAAGTACGAAATGAGCCAAGTGTTGACACGTCAATTACAAAATAAGTTGGGTTAATGTTGCCCTAATGTTCCCACGTAGGTATGTACTCAATCACTCAAATGCTCACCGAAACTACTAAAAAACGAAAATACTTGTATTGATTTTCTCTCAGGTCTCAAATGAAGGGAAATCGGTTGAGAAAATTAGTGGGTAGCATTGACGATATTGTGTGGCGTGGTTTGGGATGGGATGGGATGGTTGGACTTGAATTCCGCTTGGTCTTACTTATGCCATAACATCCTTAACCTCTAAGACTCCTGACTCTGTCATTGACTTTGACTTGACTCTGTCTCCGAAATGGTACTGTAACTAAGCAAAACCTTTACAAATTGTCGAGACTAGTTCTGGTTGTCCACTTCCCCAGACTAGTTCTATAGTCCAGGTCTAGGTCCATGCAGGTCTATGTATAGCATAGGGAGTACAGAAGGTTGATATGTATGTACATACATATGTTTAACGTTGGATTGGATGGTGGTAGTTATGTATGTATCTGTAGTGGACGTTGGAAGTTGAACATGCGTTCACATGGATGAGTTGAGAACCCTGAGAACGTGTGGACATGAGCAACGTTGTCCAAATGTAAACAATGGATCTTCAGAGAGAAATTAAGGTTTCTAGGAGGCAAGCTCCTTCTTACTTCAATTACAACCAGACCAGACGAACAAGAGCCAGAGCAACTTTAGTTCTTACCACATTCTTTGGAATTGGATGATGATGCAAACATGCATAGGAACGTACATAAGATCCGCGTTTCCCGAACCCGGGTTCACCAACGCTGTATACTTTACCTTCATCGACTCTTCCACTTTCTCATTCTAACCACTCTGTCCACTT
>JAAXYX010003450.1:0-14426 GCA_036851915.1 Ptenothrix huangshanensis | reverse complement strand
TGAGTGTGTGGATGTTTATTTGTGGAACCGTAGGAGATGCATGAAGGCGATGGGATGTGCGACATTGGATTGCAAAAAGAAAGTTGGTGTGTACGAGAAATAAATTTAAATTAGAGGCTTCATACCTTCAGTCTACTTTCTCCATTGAAAAGTTTATGGCTCAAAGATTTTGCTTTGAGCGAACAAATACAAATTCACGATCCATTTTTACCAGTTAACTTGCTTTCTAGCCTGGCTCCTTCCCACCGCTTTCTCCGTCGCCAATGATTTATGATTTAAATTCGTCTCACATGAATTTTTATTTTTATCGCTTCCCCTTGTTTTTTCACAATGGCATGTATGTACATATAACCGACTGAAATGCAATGGAATAAAATGAAGTGAAATGAGAAGAAAAGTGTGTCAGTGAGGAAAAGATAGCCTGAGGCAATTCCATCACTCCCACTTTCTTACCATTCTCACATACCCATTACTTTCCCCATTGCCGCTGCCAGTCATTTGGTATGAAATACAGATAAATGTTGGGAGAAAGTATTCTCATGCATTTACTTACTCCACCACGTCCATATTTGAAACTATGACGATGACGGATTCCTACAGGTATATTAGTCAGGCAGACGCCCGAGATTTTCTGGCCATTTCACTAACGTGCATTTCTCCATGCCGAGCGTATTCTCTCACTCGACTTACATTATCGTATCGTAACCACGAGCAGAAGGACAAGACGAAGAAACGTAGACAATGCGTGGGGTAATGGCTAGGATATGGTACATTGAAAGTAGGAAGAAAATGGAGAAAGTAAGAAAGACTTTTTTGAAGAGTGGAGTGAGCAGTTGGCTGTCCAAAAGTATTCATTCTCCTGTGCTTAGATTTTTGCCAACATGGTTAAAAGGAGGAAAAGTTTTTCTCGTGTAGCCACACAGTGATCATGTTACATTTTACATGCTCCATCTCCATGTGGATATGAATGTGACAAGAAGTTGTGATATGAGATGAGAAGTAACTTTCAAATTGTGCTAGTAGTTTGAGCAATTCTTTTGATATGGAATTCTTCAGCATTCAGTCTCCAACCATCAAGATCTTCAAGTAGAACCCCAACTAGATCCAAGTCATATAGGAAAAGAGTAGTCGCCGTCTCCACTTCTTTTCCTATAGATTTGATATTTGCCTTGTAAATTTTCCACGGGGATTCATCCATCCATCCACACTGCCAACTTTTTCCGGCAACAAGAAGAAGAACAAGAAGTAGAAGTAAAAAAAGGACGATGGAGAAAGAGGTGGAGAGAAGTTGAGCGGGTGAAAGTGGACGTGAAGGGAGGAGGTGAGAGAAGTGAGTAGAGAGTGAGAGTACAAGCAAAATGGTGATGCTTTCTTGCAAGTAATGCAACCTCATCCGTTGGTCTTGTAAGAGGCCGAACAAGAGAAAGTACAAGAACATTTATTTATTCTTTAGTCTCGGCTTAGCTTGGCTTCACTTCCAATTCCTTTTCCACTTTTACTCTGACTTTCACTTTGACTTTTACTCGGACTTTCTCTTCTTCTTCCAGCCGTGCTTGTCCCTTCTACTCGGTTCTACAGAGCTGACGATTCACAAGTTGAATTTTAAGTTTACCATTCAACTCTTGTCGAATAAATGTCCACGGGCAGGAGAAGTGACTGAAAACATTGCAGTTATCTTGAGAGAATCAGAGTCAGAGTCAGGTCTACACCTACATAATGCACCCATGAGCATACATTACTCCCTCAAAACTTTCTCCTGCTCACACTCTACATACGCTTCTGAGAAACGACAACACCCATCACATTCGTCAGTTTTATATGTATATAAATTTTCACAGAGCAGGACAGTATAGTGAAAGGGGATTTTCCCCACTCCCCATTTGCTGTGGTGAAAGTGCTCGAGGTTGATTCACAAGAAGAAAGCCAAACCAAAGGAAATCCAGCCAACCACCAAGCAGAGTTAGTGGCAACTGACAGAGAATTAAACATGAGACTGTTTGGAGATGGGTAAACCTTGAAATGTTGATGTTGCAGTGGCAAAATAAATTAGCACGACGAATTTAAGCTCAGCTTCAGAATGCGAATGTGTGAATGAAAACTTGTAATTGTGTCTCATTAAACTCTTGGCACTTTCAACTTTCTCCGCGAAACAAAGCCAAAGCCAATGCCAAGCAACACAAACAACCAGAGAGGGGCAGGGACAAAGGGAGAAAGAGAAAGTGGTAAACAAAAACAAATTGAGGACGAATACCAAAGCAATGAAATGGAATGGTGAAAGTGAACGTGCTTTGAGGACTAGACCATGCTCTGACCACGCACTGGCATTCAAGTTGATTTTGATGCATTTACATTTCGTATATCTTGTCGGCAAAGTAGTTTGGCTTGGGGGAAAGTATGTAAATCCACTGCGGTTGTTTTCCCTCTAGTTTCACTGACCAATTACCCATTACTGACATTAGGGAACACATTAGACTCACTATGGAATTAGGAGGAGCACAGCTCAGATTGTTCCAGGATGGATTTGATTGTTGGAAATAAAATCAGTGAGGACAGTAGCGAGAATGTGATGAGAGAGACAGTGATACGTATAAAGGGAGCATGGTGGGAATACAATGAGAAATGCTGGGCTTTGCAAGGTCCTTTGTTGGCGAGGACGTGAGCTGTCCACTGAGTGCATATGTAGGCAGATGTGAATGCCAATGCCAATGCCATGTGCATACCAGTATACAAGACTTCACAGTTTCATCGCTCCAGCTTGCCTTGCGGACGTCTGACTGTGTATAAATGGAGTTGGGGAAATTGGGAGCGCTGTTTTCATGAATAATTCACCGGGTGTCGAATACTTGTTTCCTACGAAACAAATTTCGACAATGTGCTGAGTTACGGGTTACATTCATCACAAGACAAGCTTTCTCTCTCTCGCTTTCGCCTCATGTACTTCTCCTTCAGCCACGTTTGCCCCACTCTCATCCTGAATCGCATTATCCGCATTATTCCTTCCTTCTTCCTCACCTTCGGATTCTTCCAAGGTTTCTGCTTTTCCTTTTATTTTTTACTCTTCCCCTATCCACCTTAACTCGCGCTCAACTCTTTCCATTCATCCATTTCATTTTCCTTATTGACTTTTACTCTGGTTTTTTTGGTCTCCCGATTCCCTTTCCTAGAAGCTGTAATCAACTTTTAATGCGTAAATCGCCTCCGTATTATCATTCATATACATAGTGTACCCGGGAGAAACTTTAGTGACTCAAGGAATCAAATGAGAAGAAAGTGCAAGAATACTGTGTGGCGGAGAAGGTTGCGAATGTATTTAGTACTGAAAGTGAGACTGTTACTGACTCTGAGTAAGATACAGCTGGATAGAACAGTAGTGAAGTGAAAGTATGAAAGAGGAGAACGCTGAGAAACAATATGTACATACGATACTTTCGTCTGCTCATTTTTTCCACCAGCCAGCTGAAAGTGCCACGGGAAGGGAAAAAGGAAAGACGAAAGTGAAAGCGAAAGTAACAGCACAAGGCACAATAGACAAACAGAAGAGAGGGAAAGCGGAGGTTGAGCCAAGGGAAGAGAGAGAAAGCAGAAGCAAAAGAATTGCTTTAATAGAGTGACGGAGTATAGAGCTCAAAGCTTGTCTGCGTGTTGTCAAAAGTAAAAGTTGAGATAGTGAATGAAAAGTGGGAGAAGGAGAAAGCGAGCAGAGATACAAAAGAGGAGGAAGAACGAGTGCCGAGTTTTCTTCAGTCCATTCTCCTTCTCTGTATTTGGGGAATAAATGAGAGAGAATAACGGGAGAAAGCGGCATCTGACATTTTCGTCCATCGTTCGTCCATCATGGGAGGAATGAGGGGTTGAACGTTGAACTTGAAGTTGATTGACTGTTGATTGACGAAATTGCTATTGCACCAACTCCACTTTCTCTTTTTCCTTTCTCTCTCCTCTCCCCTCTGAATATTTCTTGCACAGAGAGAGAGAAAAGAATTTGGGAGGAACGGAGGCGGGAATAGTTGTTGTTGAAAGTTAGAAATGAGCATTTTAACAATTTTCAATAAATACATGTGTCTGTACATATTCATTCAGAAGATAAGCCTTTTCGGGTTGAGTATATCTTGAATTCGATCTGACTACTACTGTATCTGTCTCTGTCTCCTTCTCTCTTTCCCTACTTCTGTCTCCGATTCTTCGTCTTCCTCGTGAAAACACTTTTCAGTTGAAAAACATACTTTGTACCAACTTGATGGATGAAAATGAAGTAATGCATCATATCATATCTCCCGCTTGCTATCCCATTAAACTGGAAGGAAGGGAAACATAATGGAACGAATTGAATAGGAAGAATGGATCGAAATGAAATAAAATGAAAGTGAAAGTGGACGGAATTTGATTGGACTAAAGCAATGCTTAGATATTGATCAAGAGACGCAAATAAACATTTTGCATTGAGAACATTTCCCTGCTTTCTTTTCCTTTCTGGAGTGGATTCACTACAAATCGTCCTTGAATGGTTCATCTCCTACTTTCTCTTTCTATGGCCTTGAGCTATTGCTCTAAGATTAAGAGCTCGTGCGTTCAAACTTGACATGTTTACGTAACCGTCTAATATTGTGCAATGGGATCAACGACTAGCGAATCTCATCCAAAGTAGGAAGCAAAAAATGTTTTCACAAATGTCTCAAATAATTATATTCCTTTTGCAGATGTCTGTAGTCAAGTCTTCCGTGTCTCCGAAAATCGAGTTTTCGTCAAATAAAAGGGAGAGATCGTATTTGCAATTACTATTTGAATTTTTAGGCCTTGTTATTAATCGTAAGTGGTCTTGGGTTCATCGCGGGCATCCGGCCTCATCATCTTTCCCTCATATTGGATTCTATTGTGACTCATAACTTACGGGGTGAAAGAATAAAAATAGAATACGCTGGTATAGTCGTAATAAGGACTACGAGTTAGTACTAGGTACTTTCTCTCCTCGCCCTTGGCTAAGCACTGAAATGCAATGGAAGGAATGGATGGGAGCAGAGAGGAAGTAGAAGAGAGTGAAAGGAGAGTGAGAGCAAGAGTGCGAATATAAATAGTTGATGTAATGTGTTTAATGCACATGCTAGCAATGTCGGCTGTTTAGGGAGTTTTTAGATGAAGTTAATAGAAAGGCCTGTACACAATGTATAATGTATGTACCACTCCGCCGTTGGTTTCCACTTTGATGATGGGCAAAGATGGTTTTTCCTTCGCTACTTCCATCTTCCCGTTCCCTTTGACTTTCACCGAGCAAGGGAAAAAACTGTTCATGTACTACACAATTCACAGTCACATTGGATTCTACTTTCACCAACGCGCTTTCTCTCCCTTCATTTCTCTTCTCTTCCTCGTACTTTCTCCTCGGCATCATGGTTATGTTCCCCGATGCGTGATGAACAGCAGCAGCAGCAACAGCAACATCAACCGTCGCATTGGATTGCATTGTATTGGATTGGTGTTTAGACGACAGTGGTAGCGACAGCGGCAGAACAGCGGAGAAAGCATTTGCCTCCTGCTTACGCTCGTGTGTTCTCTTGTGTTCTGTTCTGTTGGAAGACGACCAGACTAGTGGAGGTAAGGGCAGATTGTGTTTTGGATAGAAAGTGGTTTCCTCTAGTATCAGTTTATGATGGAAAATGTGCCTACAGTCAGTTACATGGAGCATGCATAACCGCTTTTCTACTACTGCGGATACAGTCTAAAGCAAGATTTGCAAAGAGAAAGTTGCCGTTGCTGTTGCTTTTGCCAAAGCTATTGCCATTTAACAACTATCACCTTTTTGCCCACTTTTGCATGCCTGTGCACCCTGTGGGAATATACTCGGAGCACTGGGATACACTGGCGTTGCACAACAACTCACCATCACGGATCAGTCTAAACCCAAACCTACCCAATACTTTCTCCTCATAACTTTCTCTCTCGCTCTCTGTGTACCACAGAACCATATGGTTGTGCATACTTACGCAGGTACATGCTTGCCTTACCTTCCACTGGCAGATGTACGTGTTCAGTGATTTATCTGAAAGTGCAGCGTAAGCTCTGTAGTACCAGTACCAGCACCAGCATAACACTAGGACTGGCAGGGCCAACTATCTCTATTACATTTTCTACTCCCTTTCTCTGACGACTTACTACCGAGTAACTCGCTTCTCTCTCTCTCTCTCTCTCGCACTCTCTCTCTCTTCTCTGTACATATCAGCGTTAACATTAAGGCCAGGATTGAGGAGCCCATTCTCCCTTTCACCGTCTGTGAACAGTACATGATGTGGATGGTGCTCGTTGCCAAACTCTTTGACTTCCTACCACTAGCTTTTCTCTTCCGTATGACTATATACGTACATACATACAAATGTGTTGATTATCGGCATGAGCCCTTAGAACCACATATAGTAATGGTGTTAGAACTAGAGACATAGTGTGTTATAGTAAATGTGTTTTCATTTTGGTCATAAAAAGAGTAAAATACAATGATACTACCAGGACTACGTGCACACACTCTCACTCTCTTACTCACTCACTTTCTCCGCTAATGTCTACAGCCTGGTTGTGGTGGCACGGGTACCGGCACTTGACATGAGTAAAAGTGAGCTAAAATCCTGAAATGACTTTTCGATCTGTCTAGATACGAGCGAGATTTAGTTGGAGGACTCTTATGAAATATCGATTGACACCTGCCTTGTGTGTTGTAGGTGCAAGACTTTGTTATAAAAAGTGAACTGTGTGCAGCCTCCCTGGAAGCCTGTATTAGGACCAGTTCAAATATTTTCCTAGCCATTTCATTTTCACATCAGTGGTTTTCGCGATTAGCCTCGGAAAATAATTTATTGCACACATCCATCCTTTGCAAGGATTCACACAATCCGTCTCTGCTTTATATTCTATTGTATTGTGCTTCCACGTACTTTTCCCTCCTCTCGCTCTGCTTTCTCTTTCGCTTTAACTTTCTCCTCTTCCTTTCTCACTGGATTTGCTTGTGGTGCTGGTGCAGCATTAGCTATTTTTCTCCTGGGCTAATTCCACAAAGTATGTACACATATCCTTGCATAGGCTGGTATGGTACATCTACATGATTCGATCGTGAGCGCAGGTCACGGGCGTGAATGTGTGACGCATGGTGGAGAAAGGAGCCTTTAAAAATCAGTTATATTAAAATATGAAGGGAGGAAATGTTGCAAGCGAGAATGCGGCCAAGGGAGAAGTTGATAAGTTGGAAGTGAACGGGGAAGACGAGATGGAACGTCAAGCCAACGACTTTCACCATCACATCCTTTCCTGGAGATTGGAATGACTGATTCTGAAGGAGAGTTTGCAAAAATGAATTTTTGGCTGGAGGAAGAGTAGTAGAGTACAGCTAGCCAGTAAAACTACCTTTCTTCACTTGTTCCGTGTGCACATAAAGGTATGAGAGAATGATAAAAAACTCATGTCTGTACTGTCAGAAAGATACGATGGGTTGGAGATGAAGCAGGCATAAAGCATGAAGAACGAGGCAATGGTAACAGCAGGCATGGAGGCAATGCAATTCGGGTGAGGAGAAAGTCAGGATGCAATTCAGTCTGCCACTGAATACCGTTAGATGTATGTGGGAAGAGTAGGCACGAGCCATGAGCGAGCGGGTGCGGGTGAAACTAGTTGGATTTGATTTCATCTGAACTTCCGGTCAACGAGCTCGTTTCATTTTATTTCATTCCCCATCACTTCTTCTCCAAGGGGAATCTGATGAATGAACGAGATAGCGACAGGGCCAGCAAATCGAGTGAAGATCCTCAGTGACCTTTTTATAGGTGTGTGTGTGCACTCTAACTCTCATTCTCGTACAATGTTGCCACTCGGACTCCTATCTCTATCTAGCATAGCCAACTTTCCCACTTTCTCCAGCGACTTTTACCCATCCTACCAAGCTAACAATGGGAGTCAAGCATTGTGATTAAAAGGCAAGCTAGGAAAGGAAGGTGTGAGGCTAGGATTGTAGAACAAAACATACAAAGCCGAAGGGAAGGAAAGCAAGGCCAAACGGAGTGAAGTGAAGCCAATCTGAGTATTTAAAAGCTTTGACTCTTAATGAAAAAAGTTTTGACTGTCTCTGTCTCCTGACGCTATTACTCCCATTTACTCTTCTACCAGCTTTCACTACTTTCTCCTGGCTTCACGATGGATAGTTAGTCAACTCTGACGTGGAAAATACTGATGTGCTTAATTGTGCGTTCACAAAACCCAGTCAATGAGTCAATGGGGACGGTTCGTAGAATTGAATTATTCTCAACTTCGCATCTCATCTCATTATCACCCGTGTACTCATGTTCTTCGCTCCCCACCTAACATCACTCATCTTCCCTTCTCACAAGCAATCAACTTTCCTACTTTCACTCTTACTTACACTTCTTCCCCATGCGCCCCTTCCAATCTGTGGATCACTATCACGCCAATTCCATCATCATCATCATTCTGATTTTCCACCTAGACATCAATTCCTTTGAGTTTGCTCTTCCCCTCGCTTTTTATTATTCCGTAACCCTTGCCCATAAAGCAAAACAAAGGAATATAAAGTGGGTACCATTGTACATTTTATACTTCACTTGACTTTCTCCGCTGTTCTCACTTTGTGAAAAGTGAAAGGGAAAGTGACCAACTCCCTCCGTGTGTTTCCATTGAATTGCATTAAATTGTGCTGCCACGCTTGCATAGCATTGACTAACCTTGAGGCAAAACCTTGATGCGATCCGGTGCCATAAGCTTTCACTTGATAGCAGTCTGGAGTATTAGATGGAGAAAGTAAGCACACGAGTATTTGGGTATTTAGATGACGTATCTCCATGCATTCAGGGAAGGAGCACATGGAGTGCTTGCTGATTATGAGAAAATGGTAGAAAGTGGTGAAAGCGTAAGAAATGATTTTACGAGCTCGTCAAGATATTAATGAAGATTTTGGGTTGGTTGCCATGAAAGGGAAGTCAAAGGAAGCGGAATATGATGTGATGTGGTGTGATGTGAAGCGATGCTCCGAGTACCCTCCGCATGAGAGGGACTGCTGCTGAACACCCGAAAATTACATGTTAAATTTTAACCTTCTCGGTCGGTAGTAAAAAAGTGTGTAAAATTATTTACTAGCAGTTTAGTGAAGATAAAGGAGAACATTGTGTAAGCTCATAAAAACTTTCCCTTCTGTTTTGACTTTCACTTGATCAAGCACCAGGACCAGATCCAAGCCGAGTCTCTTAACCAAGTCTTAGCTCCAGCCCACATTTTTCATTGACATGCTGACTCTACGGATATTTTACGAGTGAGCAGAAGCAACTCAAGCATGTGTTGTCCAAATCGACTGCCGACCAATAGCACACACACTCGCTCTCTCTCTGTATATACCTACTGGGATTTAGATTCTCATTTTTCTTGCAAGAAAAAGAGCGAAAGCAGAGCAGCGCAGAGTAAATATGATTCGATTAAGTCAGCTGCTAATAGAAGTGCAACAACAATGCTCGACTTTCCCCGTGCGGTGGGATGTAGAACGGAAATTGACGTAGTTACTTTACCCTGCTCAATATTGAATAGTTTATGTTTGTGGCCAAGCCATGGGCAGAGTTGGAGCGGTGGAGCTGGAGAAAGCAAGGGAGAAAGTAGACCGACATGAGATGGGACTGAGTGAGAATTCTACAATGCCTCGATTCGATCCCACAAACGACTACATGACACAAAAGTACAAGGAGGTCTGAGCGTAGGTATACAGACAGTGGTGATGCGATGTGGATGTGATTATAAAGCAAGCTGCCGACATGGACTGGGAGTCCATGTCGGGGAGTAAATGAAATGAAGCTAGTTATATATAGCCAAGGATAACTTGGTCCGGCTCTGGGATCAGATCGTGTGTTGAGAGCAGAGAAGGAAGGAGAAAGTACTGTTGGTGAAGGGAGTCTTGTATGCACCGACTGTGCAAGGGGATCTGAGAAAGAGTACAAAGGAGTGTTGGTTGGCCCGAGGAGGAATTCTCTCCCGCAGTCTAGCACAGAGAGACGGGATATAGACAGGACGAGAGCCAGGGTTTGCGTCAAGTCGTAAAATCTTTTTTCCTCGTCTTCCTTGCATTTATTTGGCACGAAGCGATAGCTCTCCTGTGTACTGTTACTTGAAACATGCTATTTCTCCGACTTACTCACATCTCCCGCACTCTCTCCTATAGATCCTTCCTCTCTGGGCTTTACTTTCTCCTTGAAAATTCGACAGACATGTACGAGTGGAGAATGACGGTGGTTGGCTGAAGCTTCACGTGTACTACTTGCACTTGTTCTACACGTACCCCTGCCCCTCCAAATCCCTTATAGTATTCCCTTTCATCCCTATAAGTACTAAACGCTATGCGTCTACTCTCAAGGCGGAAGCCGGTGCTGGTTCTGGATGTAGATGCGAATGCGAATCTGATTGTGGATGCTCAGCTAAAGCTGAGCTAGCCATTTGAAAGGGATAAGAAGCGGAGCTAAAATATTTAATGTGCACATGTAAGCAATTGCAACTACGCCTTAGATCCACCGTCTAGGTATACACGAGAGCAGTCAGTCTACAGTTCCTGTGCGCATCTAAGCGTCCCCTGTAACTCCAACTGATCGCGTCTGTAAATGTTAGTTTGGCCTAGGCTAATAATAACAATATATTCCGAACCATCTCAGCGCCAGTTCCGGATTCGAGCCAGAACCAGAGCCAGTCTCCGTCTATTAAATATATTCATGCAAATCCTCCTATACTCTGAGTGGAGGTGGATGTAGCTATGCATCCATCCATCCATCTGCACTTTGGGATAGTGATGAAGGGAGAGAGAGAGAGAGAGGGAGGGAGAGCGAGTTAAGAGAACTATACATATTAAGTCGCTTTTAAAACTTTCATTTCATTTTCTAGGCCAAGGGGATTGTTGGATCGGGGCTGATGGGACGGTATGGAATCTTTGGTGAAAGCACCAGCACAACTTTCTAGCTTCACATACCTTTAGTCTTCCGCACTGTGGGTCTACTCACTTACTTTCACTTTCTACTTTGACTTTCTCTCGGTGGTAGAAAAGTGTAAGTGATGTGATGTAGGCGTATTCCTTCCTCGTCGGCTTCGGCTCCTTCCTTCAAGAGTGAGAACGGGACGCATTTTATCTCTATTATTACATCTATCAGTCGTCCGCGTCTTCGCTTTCACTTTCACTCTCGTCTACGTCTTCCTCCCCGTCTCTTGTCTGTCTACGACTATGTATATGCAGAATTCTTATTGCACGAGCGAAATTCACATACTTGAACTTTCTCCAGTAGGCACTTTCTCCTTTGAGCCAGAGTTTGAGTAGATACTTGTGCTAAGCTTCTTACATAACTCACATGAGTTTTTATTAGCCAAACTATTTGATGAAATTCCCTTTTGTACGGATACAGTAATTTAGTAATAATTCATCTTTATAGGCAGTCAGAGTAAAAATTAAATTGTCACAAGGAGAAGACATATCAGAGGAGGAGGAAATGGAATGAGATGTGCAAAGACCGATCCACGGCACCAACTCAATTTCACTTTCTCTTTCCAGCCTTCTCCGTTTGTTTACGATTGTATGGAATACAATCAATAGGAAAAATAAGCGGCTGGAAATATTTTCGTGAAAAATTGCAAAAGCCATCGTATACATGTATTCAAAAATTCAAATGAAATTCATTTGAGACATAAAACTCTCGCAGTGGTAGTCGACCTCGATCCCTAAATTTGCCAGAGTGCCAGTGCTTCATCCTCCCTGGAAATAATTTATTTTCATTTACTTTTCACTTTTGGCTCTCTTGCTCCATTCAGCGTAGGGTTTCCTTATACGAAGAAAAAGGATTTGTGTAGACTCCTATTCATTACTTTATGACCCTGCTGTATACTCATTTCACTCGTTGCTTATGATTCATTCTATGCAAGAATGTGTGTTCGTCTTGGCCCCGTGGTATTGACATGGTATAGCATGGTGACTGGGTGAAAGTTGGTGAACTACAAAATGAAAAATATTGTCAAGACATTGCACATGTAAAAAGAATAAAGAGAAATGAGGGGGAGGGGAGATGTCGGAGAAAGTGTTTGTGTTGGTGGTGATCATAAAGAAGAATTACAAGCTTTCTCTGTCACTATGGAGGCACAAGGACAAGGAGTAGGGAGAAAGCGGTAGCTGATACTTTCTCCATGTGTGTGATGTGATCAGCCAGGATGTGAAAGTGGGAGAGGAGAAAGTCTAGCGATGGACGGGATGTTGAGTTTATTGGAAAATTTTCAAGCTACGTGTCACCCGCAGGGTGGGAAATGATATTTTCCAATGATTGAATCAGTTGTATCGTAATCGTAATTGTGAAAAGAAATCTTTCCCCAATCCCCCATGCCATTTATTATTAAACCGAGAGATGGTGAGAGAAAGGGAGAAAGAATATCTCAAATCTCCCTGTGTCGATTCCATTCCGTATTACATCGCATTACGCTACATTACATTACACTGCATCTAACCCAGCCAGAGTATTGGTTTCCTTGCTCTTTAAAACATCCACGGCACCCTTTCCCTTCCCACTTTCTCTTCCTCTCTCTCTCTCTCCTTGTCACATATTGGCTCGAGTTAAGTTCCCAACCAAAGTAAAGTAAAGCAAAGCAAAGCAAGCCAAGTCAAGTCAAGCTGATAGCGCTAGTTGGAAATTGAAAGGGGGAAATTTTATCTACGTGTCATATCAGTACATGGCATGGGCATTCCAGTCTAGAATGTGGAATAAAAGTGCCATTGAGCGACGATCGGTACACACCATTGATGAAAGTAGACTCACGTAAGAGAAGCCAACACTTTCTCCACTTTCTCCACTTTCTCGCAATATCGATAAAGAAATGCATCCAATGTATTTTCGATACAGAGTGGAGCTGGGAGAGCAACTCTTTACCATTCTCTTCCTTTCCCCTTGCTTTGCATCTCTCTGTTCACATTGAGAAGACGAGGCTTTTGTTTCAAACCACCGCTCTGTGGAACTTTCTCCACTTTCCCCACATCCAGTGTCACTGTGCTCTGATCTGCTATTGGAATTCCTGGGCTAACGATAAGCATTCTATTTACACTCGAGCCTCCGTCTCACTCTCAGTTTCTCCCGCCACATCAAGTATTAATATGTTTGGTAATAGCCCGTTATGCTCACAAGTGCTGCTTGCACTTTCCAACTACCAGCCACCGCCACTTTTATTTCATTCTTTCCTTCTTTTCTCATTCGGGAGTGTAAATGGTAAATGGTAACTGGTAAATGGTACATGGTACATGTGGCAGGGCGATGAAGCAGGGAGGAACGAGTAAGTTATGAACGTATTAAGCAATATAATAGCTTTCTCTCTCTCTCACTCGCTCCCACCACCAGGATATTGTGTATACATCTAAGTCGTGATGGTAAGTAGAGTGTGACCGAAGTACACATAGTATACGGCTTTGGCTATAGGTATAGATGGAGTTGTTGCTCGAGGAAAGAAACGAGAAGATGCTGACAAGACAGTATTATATTGACAACGGGGAAAGGGCAGGAAGAAATTTCTTCTCAACAACTTCTGTAGACTTTTAAGTGGGACGCCAGGCCGTGTTTCCACGAGCAGAGGACAAAGGACGTGGTCAGGCTTGTGACATGACATGTAATCATACACTACATGCTCCTCATCCCCATCCTTATCCTCTTCCGAATCCTTGTCCAAGTCACCTCCCGAGTCAACTCATATATCCACCTTTTTACTCTACCCTCACCTCTCACGAGGGAAGGCTCCAAACAATTTCAAACAAATGAATCTTCTTTCAAAACAAATCAAAATGTGGCCATTTAAAATATTGGAAATTGAGAATTTAAATTAATTTTGTAAAAGTGACGAATGAAACATTCAACTTCAAAAACTGAAATAAAAAATTCACATTTTCACAAATCAAACTTTAAGACTTTTTCAGGCCGCTTTTTCAAAAAATAAATTAATTAATTTTGTTTTTTACTGGCCAGAGACATAATAATGAAAATTTGTCTTAGAAAACTAAAATAAAAAATCAAAGCTTCAGAAAGTTAAAAATTTAAAATCTTCTTTAAAAGGTGAAGAAAAACGATAAATTAAACTCGATTCAAAAACATAAAAATTAACATATAAATGGTTTCATAAAATCAAAAAGTGACCCTTTTAAAGATAATGACATTTTTTACAATCTTTGATTTTTACAAACTAAAAAAATAAACTTTTTCAGAAGGTATAAAAACTAAAAATTGGGCTTTTTAAAGATAGAAATGTAAAAAAGAGGATAAAAAATTCCCTTTTAAAACAAATAAAATGAAAAAATTCTTCGAAAAGTAATACAAATTAGAATTAGTTTAGCAAAAACGTCAATCAATAACTAACTATATAGACTTTCAGAAGAACTGTGGACTGGAACGGAAGTG
>JAAXYX010003449.1:0-14429 GCA_036851915.1 Ptenothrix huangshanensis | reverse complement strand
AAAAACGGTACCTTATGTGGAGGTTTACGTTATATGGAGGTACGTTATATGGAAAGAAAATTCCATTGAAATAGATTAGGTATAGGACGGGGAATAGTAAAAAGTACCGTATGTGAAGGTATACGTTTTACGGTGGTACGTTATATCGCGAGAGCACTGTAGAGCGTTTTGCACTACTTAAAAAAGATAAATGTAAGGTTTTGCACTATTTTAAACGCGTAAATAGAACGCTTTGCACCAGTCTATAACTTTATTTATTACTTTTGCGCATAATTATTTACATACCTAAATCCATCTATGTATGTAACTACCATTTTAGACCTTTCAAAAACGTGTAAATAGATTAATTTTGTGCTTGCTGGCAATTGTGTCTATGTTTATAGGTACGATTACTGTTTAGCATGCATAGGAATTTGTGCCCATAAGAAAAAGATATCCCCGTTTGCGTCTGAACTTTTTATAGACCTGGAACAGAGCACGCATTGGGGGAAAAAGCCCTCGCATCCCGTGTGACGATGAGTGTTTTGGATGCGGGGAAATGGAAGAGGATACTTAAGTCTGAGTCGCTTGCATACGATACGTGGAATGGCTTGCCTTAGCTTCAGTGCTCGCAAATTGGGCAGAGATGTATGAGGAAAGGAAAGAAGGAGATTTTCTCGCACTCAAACAAACAACGAGAGCAATCCATCTCCATTTTACCAGCCATCCTCCATCGCATTGTAATGCTCACATTACGATTACACAGGAAAAACAAAGCCAGGTCGAGGAAAAGCAAGCTCAAGGAGACCCAAACAAAATACAAATCACGCAAATAATAATAATCATACGAGGCTAAAGGTACGTAGGTCCTTTTGGATTTTCTTTTTTTCCCTTCTTCAAAAGGGAAAGCCAGTCTGGCGGGAGAAAGCTGGCAATCCGTCGAATATATTCGATCCCAACAAAGATTTGTCCGCAGAGAAGTACATAAAGGAGGGAGAAGGAAAGGGAGAAAGCAAGAGAAAGCAGGAGAAAGTAGAAGAGAAAGCCATTTATTTTGCATGAGTATGTGGAACTGTGGAGTATCTGTGCTTGTAATCTAACGCACCAATCTTGATCTTTCCCCTCTGCTTTCTCCAATCCAAATTCAAATTCCTCTTCCTCCTCCCGCAACTACACAATGAATGCATTCAATAAATATCCTGCTTTTCCAAATCCATTATTTTCCACAATGACCGAATCTACAAACTGCTTTCTCCCTTCCTTTCTCCACAACACTTTGCCAATAATTGCTATACACATTTTGCATGCTTTCTCCATATCTTCTACTTGTTCCTCCCTCTCTCCTCTTTATTTCTTTCTTTCGTTGGGCTGCAAATCCAAGTAAATTCTAAGTCAGTGTAAGTTGTCAGCTATCGCTTTCCTTTGTGTACAATGTTTTTACATAATTACTTTACTTTTGTTTGATGTACTGCGGCCGTGTTCCGACTGCACGCGCCTATTTCTGGGAGGTGCGAGATGCAAAGTGGGCCAAGGGAGAAAGTGAGACTGAATTTTGGAGTTGTGAGTAGTTTTAAAATAAATTTTTTGAAGTCTAATTTTCAATGCTGTTTTCAAATTTGAATTTCTAATTCAAATGTTTTTGAAAAAGTCTAATTTATCAGAACTTACACGTTTTGAAGAGGTCCAATTTAATCATAGAACGCTTTATAAAAAGGGCCTTTTTTTAATGTTGTCTGTGTTAAAAATTTCAATTATTATAACAGATTTTTTTAAAAATTTTAATTGAATTTCAATTTTGTTTAAAAAGTAAATTTTTCCCATTTTCACTTCTTCAAAGGTCTAATTTTTCCTGTTTAAAAGGTTCTGAAATTATTTTTTAAATCAACACTTTATGAAAAGTCTAACGTTTTCAAGTTAGCGCTTTAGGAAAAGTCTTTTTTATTTTGCGGACTTGTTGACCTTATTAAAATGCCGGAATTCAACGCTTTGCTCGTGTTGAGAATGCTCGGATTAGGAGCGTTTCACTTAAAAATATGAAAAGTAAAAGGATTTTTTCGAGCATAACTTGATGCATTCAAGTGAACATATGATACACATTGCAGCTTAATTGGCTAACTTTAAGCAGGCTAAAGAGCCATTAAGTATATCCATAAAGAGTTCTAAAGCAGTTTTCCCAGCGCAGCACACTCTTTCACATTTTTTGCCGGAGTAATTGCGAGAGGTAATTAAGCTAATGCTACACAAACTCGGAGAAAGTGGAGTAAAGTGTAAAGAGCGGAGGGAGAGAAAACTCACAGTCAGCGGTGAATGACTTGTTTAAAATGTCCAAAAACTTGACCCATTAGACGACTTGCGTAGAATAAAACGCCTAATGCGGAGCGTGTGTCATTGAAATCCCAAAACAGTAGCGGCAGCAGGAATTCTTTTCCTCCAGGCCTGCTGAAAAAACTGGACCTTATCTAGTGCGAAGTTTTAAAATGCTGCGCCTGGTTTTTGTAAATTAAAAAAACGTCTGCTTTTGTATAAATTTTAAAAAACTGCACCAATTTTTTTTATAAATATCAAAAAACTGCAGCTGTTTTTGATAAATTTAAAAAAACTGCAGCTGTTTTTTTTATAAATCTCAAAAAACTGCATCTGTTTTTTTTATAAATTTTAAAAAACTGCATCTGTTTTTTATAAATATCAAAAAACTGAATCTTATTTAACGCAAAATCTAAAAATATTTTTTGTAAGCTTATGCCCATAAGGCCTTCCCCTGCCGACGCTACTGTGGCTAAGTACTTGGTGACTGGAAGAATTCGCACGGACTTTAGTGGGAGGAGAATGCAAATGGAGAGAGAAGGGAGCGTGGATGATAATAATGTTGAGGGTGAGGGCGAATGCAGTCGGAGTGCTCAGGACAGTCATTGCCGAAACTGGGTCATAAATATCAAGAGCAAGACTAAAAGCAAGCCCAGACTAATATTATAATTATGAAAGCTCTGCTGGAATTACACAAGAGAGAAAGTCAGGCCAAAAGCCAAGCCAAGACACGACAATCCTCTTTCGCAATTTCTCCTTTGGCTTTCTGCGAAACTTTCTCCTGGCGTGACTGAGCGATATCTGAAATCTGCGAGCCGAATTTGGCATTCCTTCGCATTCCTCTTCCTTGTTCCTTATTAACTTGTACCGAATAATCGCGAAGTGCCAGGAGAAAAGTATTTTATTTTTAGACGCGGACTTGTTGTTCCTGGCACATCCATCCACGGAAAACTCTCACGCCTGCCGTAACTATTTATCATCTTTCATTTTCGACACTTTTTGTTTTGCCAACCGCGCATTGTTAGACATAAAAGTGAAGCGCAGATGTGAGACAAAGAAACACAGAAATGAGAAACGTCGGTTTGTTCGACGTTTTTCAAGGTTAAATTCTTGGACAATTGAATGTTGCCGAGTACGATTATTTTCATTTGATAGCTTTTTAAAATGTAATTTTAAAAACTTTTTGCTAGTTTATCTAAAGGATTTGAAAACATGTTTTTAGTTTGCCAAATGGTGCATTTGGATTTTAGACAAAAATACACTTTTCGAAAAAAGCCATATTTAGAAAAAGTTGCACTTTTCCAAAAGGCAAATTCAGAAAAACTTTCACTTTTTCAAAAGCCAAATTTAGAAAAAATTGCGCTTTTCCCAAAGCCTTCAGAAAAAATTGCATTTTTTCAAAAGCCACGTTAAGAAAAAATTGAACTTTTCCAGAAGCATTTAGAAATATACTGCATTTTTCGAAACACCAAATTTTGAAATCACTTTTTCAGAAGCTGTATTTGAAAGAACTCGCATTTTTGTGAGCAACTTACATGAAGCAAGTTACTAGAATTCAAAACAATTTTTTACTGTTGTTGTGAATGCAGCAAAGCAACTTTGGCATGAATTTCCAAAGAAAAACAAAAAAGTAACGTTTTCTAGAATGACGCTTGTATGCTTGTATGTATATTTTTATTTTGTTGTTTTACCAAAGAAAGCATTTGAGTTTAAAAAGCAAGCGTCTTGAGAAATGTTTGTTTGCTAAAGAGGAATTGAAAGGATGTCAAGTTGTCGTTGGACTGGCGTAGGTGAATTAGAAATGTGATTAAGTGGATTTGTTGATGTGGGAGCGGGTTGTTGGTTGAAAAGTGTGGATATTGGACAGGTTTCGGTCGACTGCAGATGCTGCTTGGGTGAAGGTAATGAAATGATGTCGTTGTCCTTCTGCTTCGTTTAATCCCTTTGTTCATTACCAAATGTAATCATATCTCTCCTGGCGTCCCAGCCCAGCCCAGCCCATCCTTCCTTTCTCCGGGAGAAAGCCAAAGTGCAAGTGAAAGCTGAATGGAGAGGGAAGCCAAAATGAAAGTGAAAGTGAAAGTTGAAGCCGGCGCTAAGGCGAAAGCCACATGGAGAAGAAATGGAGACAAGTGAAGAAAAGTCGCTTTGGATTTGAGAGGAAAGAAGAGTCGGGATGCGAGAGACGACACTGACTCAAGATTCAATTCCATTCAAATGAAATCAAATGAGATGAAACGAAACGAGGCGAAACGAAGCTTCTCAACTTTCACTTTTCCACCAAAGCACAAACTACTTTCTCTTTGCTTTCTCTTTCCTCTCGGAGAAGACAGACTCTGTGAATAGCAATGGTAATATAATTATAATTAGTCCACGGAGTACAAAGAGATAGACTGCGAGGATGCAGGAAGGAGAAGCTGCAGCAACAATCTCATAAGTTGGAGAAAGTGGAGGAGAAAGGAGCAGACGAAAGAGAAAGAGAAAGCTAACCTACTCAAACCAAATTAATTCTCAATCGCATAAAGAGCAGTTGCTATCTCATCGCATCCTCAGTGTTGCCGAATTCAAAGCCTACGTAATAATAGCAATAACGACCACGTAAACACAATGAGGTGCGCTTTTGCAATAAAACAGATGCAATAGTTTACGTGCAATTTATCTACGACCAAATTGAATCTTCTCTCGCCTTCTTTCCTGCATTGCTCCTTCAAGGAAAATCCACTCATGAATATTTGTTTGACAATTTCAACCAAGCACAAGCTCCTTTTATAACTTCCCTTCCCACTCATTCCCATTTTCTTCCCTGCACTTGGGTCCAATTACCAACACCAATTTCATTTTCTAATTTCAATTTGCAATGCAAGCAAAACGGCGTTTAAGTAGCTAATTAATTATCCCCTGCACATGACTCAGTAATTTCAGAGAATCAAAGCAACAAAAATTATGACATGAATTTTGCACAAACTCTTCCGAAAATTTGAATAATTTTTCATGAAAAGTTTTACGAGTGCGCAAAACCTTTTGTTTATAAATCCTAAGCAGAAACGCAAAGGATTTGCATACAAATTAAAAGTGTTAAAAAATAAAAGATAAAAATTGAGGGAAATGTTGTTTTAAAAAACGGCTACAACTGAAACCTGTTCCAGTGGAAAGTTCAAGAGATAAAAATGTCAACCCATGGGTTGCAACAAAAATCAACGATGCAATGGAGAAAGTGAAAAGAAGGACTAATCCTCTGCCCACACTTTCACCTCACGCTCCACTTTCTACACAGTTGTAATGTAAACTCCGACCTACATTCGCCATGGATTTAAATTACATGATGGAAACATGATTTGATAATCAGAATGTGCTGACCTATCACGATAATTCCCTCGCACCCTACACCACAGACACATATTTCGTCCAAGTGAAAGTTGCTCGTGCAGTGTTTACGTTTACATTCATGACTTTATTAACAGTTAGAAATGCTCCACGGTTCAAATGGGACATTGTCGTGCTCCACAAAAGTCCAATATTACAGCCGAAGCTGATAAAACGAAACAAAATTGCCGTCGTAAAAATGTTCTGGATTAAAGTGCAATGCAATGGAAGAACTTGGCAATCTGGTCTGGAGAGAAAAGAAAGTGAAGCAATGTGTGGAGATGTTTGTATGTACTCACAATCACAACACACATACGGCTAATTTATCTCCATGACAAGAAATAAAAGCTGGAGAGGAATCCTATGAAAGAAATAATTATTTGTAACCTCGAAACATGGCAATGTATTAATTATATTCGTCACGGTAAAAAATAATTAATTATACATGCATTTCCATGGACGCTTATCTAATCTCCACGTGGAATCTACAAGAGGCCGCTTATTTTCTAATTATCCCGCTGTTCTCCCAACAAAGTCTTTTAATCCACAGCACATCTCCCTCAGTTGAGTTGGAACAACAATATAATTGAACCAAAGGAGAAAAGAGGGAAATTCTGAAACACATTTAAGCGATGAAATACGAAAGGAATGTGAAAGGGAGAAGAGTTTGGCCAGACGATGCGAACAGTTTGTTGTGGAAGGATGATGATCCCCAGAGGCAGTCTTTTATCCTCCTACCTTAACACATAATCACATCAGTCTCTTCCCCTCTGCATAAATGTTTACTCTACACGTCTTCAGGGGCTCTTCATATATTTCGTTACGACAATTTACCAACGTCTGTTTCTCACGAGGGAAGGGTCACATTTTGTATTTCACACAAGATGCAAAATATTTTTCAGGAATTTTAGGACGCAAAAAGAATTTCCAAAAAAAAAGATAAAAGGAGTTAATATTTTAAAAAAATTCTTGCAGTAGTTTTAAGAATTTAATCCTAACATTTAAATTCAGAAAAAGTAAAATTTAAAAAAAATTATCTGAATAGTGTGTACCCCTCCCTTGTGGGCAAAAGCATCTTGTTCAACTCTGCCCTACGGGTTAAATAATAAACGAACCGTCCAACGAAAGGATCCACGGGCAATAAATAATGGTAAGCAAAACAGAGGAACAATTTCCCATTTACAGGAGCTGTGGAGAAAGTTGAAATTCGATGAAAGAGCACATGTGGAAATTTGCTTCAAAGATGTGCTGTGGAATAAAGAGACAGAGAGAAAGCTTCCAGCAAGCAGGTCGTTGACAGGAAATTGAAAGAGAAAGCGAAGCAAAAATAAAAACTACTGCTACTTCACACACTGCATTTTGTGCATGGGGAAAGTTCAGTTTTCACTTCTAATTTCCACTTGCAGCATTTCACATTCCGCATTCCTCACTTCCGTTCGTGTCCATGTAATTGGAAAGCATTGGATAGAAACACGAGGGGAATAACGAGTCCCAATGGTAAACCTCATAGGGCGCATATTTTTGTTGGTGGATTGAATTTGTCAATTTGCAATTTGTCAATCAAGCCCAGCCTCCAGCTGTTTAGGATGTGCATTTATGTAGTTTCTATCAAATTGAATTGAACGATGAGTGAGTTGTGAGTTGTGTCATTGCATTACTGGTTTCATTTCCTTCGTGTCTAGCTGTGTCATGTAGAAGTCATGGAAATAGTTGAGGTAAACTTAGTAGCGTTTGCAGGATTTTTTTTCGTGTAGGTCCAAAAATGTTTTTTAAAAAACTCACTGAATGTCTTGTGGGAAAAGACTGCAGAATGGAGTGCATTTTTAAAAATTATTTAAAGGTCTACGCCGACGTGGGCAAATCCTACTTACGCTACTGGGTAAATTTGCTTATTCAAATCCCCTTCAGAAGCAAAATGCATTTAAAGAGGCTTTAAGAGTTAAATAAAAATAGTTTTTTAGTACAACCGAGAAAGAAGAGCATGTTGTTGAAGTTTATACAGCACGACGCTAACAATGTGTAATCACATCTTGTAAATAATTAAAAGCCACCACGTAGAAATTGATTAGATTAGTCTCTCTTCCATGTTCACCCAGCGTTAAGTTCGCAAAATAATTATTATACGTGACGGTTTAGTAAAAGACAGCAAGACACGACGACAAGCTTTCCCTTTCCATGCAATTAGCATCAATAATTCCATCGGATGCAATTATAATGAACCCGGAAAAGTGAATAGGAAAGCGTGGAGTAAGCGTGTCACCAAATTAGTCAACGTCCCATTAAGTCCCTTTAATACGTCATTCAAATTCACGTACCAAGCGCTCCAATCACGGAGGAAGAGCAAGGGAAAGGTGGATAAAGACACATTTTCTTATTATAAAAAAGACTGACAAGCGACCACGGAACAGACAACAATCTGATTTCACATTAATACTTCCTGTCCCAAAAATGTCTGTACATATAAAATATATGATGTAGATATACATCATTATGACATAGGTACATATGTGTGCGATAAAGAATAAAACTTTGGAAAAAGAAAGCACGGAGAAAGAAGAAAAATAGGGGAGCAGAGGAAAAGTGTAAGTGTAGTGGAAGTGCTTCGGAAATCGGGGAAAGTAGGGAGAAAACATGGTGAAAATGAGGAGAAAGCGGGGACAGAAAGTCATGGACTGTATGAAAAAAGCGGGACTAAAGACAAGGCAAGAAAAAGTAGGCATTAAAAGAAGATAGGGAAAGAGAAAGTGGGGAAAGTTTTACAGAGATTGATTGTCAAAGTTGAGAAACATGTTGGGACAAATAGGTGACACTGTCTGGACAATCTTGGTTTTCCCTTTCTTTCCATCCCTTGCTTTCTCCAAACAACTTTCTCCCACCCATCCCTACCGTTCCGTCCGTGGCCTGGTGAAAGCAAAGTACCTTCAGCTTCATTTTTCACATACACAGCTTCCCTGCTTTCTCTTGCGGGGTCTACATATATCACAAGATCGAATACAAATCATTATGATGTACAACACAAAGTCCGATAACCATAGAACCTCTACTTTCACTCTCCTTTTCCGCCTTTTCTTATCTTTATTTCTTGCAAAACTTTCTCCAAAAATCCCCACAGAAACTCCTGGACAAAGGAAGATATTGATACACTTTGGTTCAATAATTAAATATTACTCAGATGATCTTAATGATGCTACGCTTTCCGGGAAGCATCTGTTCTTTCTTTTACCCAAATGTTAGCAAAGTTGCTTTCACCTTCCTAGGAAATTTCATTTGGAGGAAAGCACACCTACTGATGATCTTTTGGTGCGGATATCGCATATATGTAGCTGGTGAAAGCGAGAGCGAGTTTTTCCAGGGAGTGGAAGAACAGTAAGTGCAGTAGATGAAACAAACGTAACCGCCGCTTTCACTTTGGATTGTGTGTAGTTGAGGAGAGTAAAAGTAGTGGGAGTAAGGAAAAGAGAAAGCACGTGAGGTTTCCCATGGAAGCAAGGAGTAACTCATCACATCTTCTTCCAATTGCTAAGCCCACCTATCGTTTTCCTATTAACTAACAAGAGCCAGAGATATTTCGAGGATTTTCTTTTCTTGTTCTCTTGTTTTCCCCTTGTTTTTTGGCAACTGAGTCTAAGTTTATAAGTTGCATGTTGTCTTCTGTCTGTCTTTCTTTTTATCTTTTGCGAGGCTATGAGGAATTGGAGGATGGAGTACAAGAAGTAAAAAGCAGCAGCAACGCAGCAGTTTAGAGCATTTTAACAAGTAGCATGTATAAATATGTATCTGTGTGTACGTATATCCACTGCAAATCCAGTGAAGACAGGAACATGATTTGTAGCGTAACTAGGCATAGGCCATCCATGTAGCCCTAGGAAAGGCAGAAACTATTTTAAAAATAGCATTGCCTTCCGAAATATTTGCACTAGATAAGATGCTTCCTTTAGAAATTTACGCAAAAACTGGTGCTTTTTTGAAGATCACAAAAACAGGTGCAGTTTCTTCAAAATTCTCAAAAACGTGCAGTTTTTTGAAATTAACAAAAATAGGTGCAGTTTTTTTGAAATTGAAATTCACAAAAGCATGTGCAAAAGTTACACGACAGTGACTTACATAGTTGTTTCGCATTTAAACTAAAAACATAGGATTTTTTATGCTAACCCAAAAACGTGAAATACACGAGAGCATGCATTTTTTTAGAATTTACACTAACTAAGATACAGTTTTTCGAGTTGAGGAGATGAAGTTTTTCTATAGCTGCACCAAACAAATTCTTGTAGGCGCTACGGAACTTGGTGAGGAAGAGAGATAAAAATAGCTACAAGGGAAAGTAACATGTTGGAAAGTATCAGAAGGATTTTAACTTTTACTCCAGTCTGTCATGTCATGCTTTCTCCAATTTCCACAAATACACATCCTACTGCTAGTAATGCTTTCACCCTACAGCCTCAAGTAAATACTAAAATCAATTTTGCGTCTTCATCTCTCTGCTTTCTCTTTTAAATTGTTTTGCTTTCTCCACTTGCGTGTGGATTGTGAAAGCATCGGCAAAAGTAGTATTGGTTAAAGATAAGCAGCACAAGTCCACGAGGAGCAGCGGGAGCGTAGGAAGGTGGTAAAAGCACTGGAGAAAGTAGCATAACAAGAAATAAATGTATTTGTTTTTTAGCTTTCTCCAGCGCAAATATTTCTTTGATGTGTTTGGGTTACTGGGTGATTTTGCAATAGGCTTTGGAATGGGAATTTAACCCGGAAATAAAGATGAGAAGATGTTGGAATTGATCGTAAAAAGTTTAGGATGTCGCTCACTCCAAACTGATTGTAAGTCAATGGGACATTTTTATTCGCCATAGTTCACATACGGCGGATCTAATGGTTTTCCTCACGTCATCAACAACGAGTTATACGCCACGGATGGAGAGAAGTGGAAAGGAGAAGAGGATGTGGGAGAAAGTGAAGTGGAGAAAGTGGGTTGTATTTACAGGACACAAGTGCAAAGCCTTGCATGCTTGTTACCGAAGCCAGAACAAGAGTATGAACACTTTTATAGCACATGTACACGGGAAATCGAGAGGGAAAGAGCTAAAGACTTGCTTTCCCCACGGTTCTTGTTCTTCCAGGAGAAAGTAGAAAGTCAAAGCTAACCTGCCGTGAAATATAGCGAATGTGTACAACACCGACCACTGAATGCTACTTCCATTTATCTATTTCGGGTTCCCACAGACTATTTTAACCGGTTTATCCTTTTCCTTTTTGGGACTGCGAGATGGCAACGAAAAATCACGAGATTTTAAAACAACATTTCAGTATACAGCAAGGGGAAATTGAAGTCCGAATTTAAAAAAAACAATTCAAAAACTTCAGCACATTAAGCATTAAAACATAAAGTATACTTTACAAATAGCTAATTTTAGAATGCTTATTAGTTCAAATATTACATTTTTTAAACTCATAAATTATTTTTTGTTGGGCATAATTTTGTTCTATTTGTAAAAAAGGCAAAATTTTATTTAAAAGCGGAAACAATTTTATAACGTTTTTAAAACAAAGGGCTCAATTTTTTCCCTTTTGATAAAAACATGCACTATTTTATTATATTTGCAGTCGTACATGATAAAATGATAAATCGCGTTAGAAACGCCAATTCAGAATAAAATTTTTAAGACGGAAGACATTTTTTTTTAAAAACGTCCGCGAAATTCGATTTCAAAATGTGTGCTTCAAATTTAAAATAATGTTAACTCGGAAATAATTTTAAGTATGAGCAGGAGTAATTATTTAAAAAAGTAGTTAGGTCTAATTTCATTTTATTATGAAATATAATTTAGAATTCTTAAGTTTTTAAAAAAAGAGCACCGATTTAAAAACAAAATTTTGGATTAATAAATAACAGTCTCGTTGTCTAAAATAGTCTGCAATAGTTTTGGTTCTCATTCTCGCATTGCATCGGTTTCGAGTGAAAGTGCGAGAGAAAAAGTACTTTCACTTTGTAAAGGGTGGATGCGTTTTTGCTTAGGCAGAAGTGAAAGTGTTGGTGGAAAGTTATGGTTTGGAAAGTTGCGTCGGTTGGTTGGCTTGGTTTGCTCGACACGGAACGAGTGACGAAGTGCCAGTGAAAGAGAATGAAAGCGAAAGAGTGCTCAGCTCCGTTCTTGAGGAAAAAGAAAGTGAGAAGTGGAACCGGTACCGAAACCAGAACCAGGACCATATCGTCCGTCCCAGTTGAATTCATCTTTATTTATCTTAATGTGTCACATTTATTCAGCCGATGGGCCATTCTCATTATGTTAACTTGAAGGATTTCACAAATTTCACTCGTTACAATTATTTATTTCACACTACCACACTCAATCTCAAACTTACCACTACTTTCTCCACTTTCTCCTCCATCTTTTCCCTCTTAACTCGTCCTTTATTACACAAGCAGGGATATCGAAGAACCTCGTGATATTTTTCAACATCTTACTTTCTCTCACTTCTTTCACTTTCACATTTGCTTTCCCTTCGCCAGCTGTGCAAGGAAAGATGAAGATGAGGCTCAGTGCACAACAAATAATGGAATTTAAAACCATGTTTTTCCATCCTAAAGTATGGTCTCATGTGCTTTGGCTTTTCTTGTGACTTTCCTCTTGACTTCACTTTCGCTTTACGATTGCACTTTAAGCAGCTGAGACAAAGTCAACGCTTTTGAAGGACTTTATCCTTGTTTTTCTTGCAAAGAAAAGAAAGCTTCTCTATTTAAATTACACGGTTTACAATCCTTTTAATGGGTTTAGCTTTCACTTACTTTCACTCATTCTGTTTTTTGTCATCGACATCACTGTGCTCATATGCATTGGTCTGAAGAGCGCTATTGGCAATGAGGAGGTCTCAAAAAGAAAATTCAAATTTATTCTGGAATCGCGGTGGATGTGAAGGGGGCCTTTGGAATATTTAAATTAAGGAAATACACAGAAATACCGACAGTAACAATCCAACGAATTGTGCATACATATATGCATGAAAAAAATTGATGGGACGATAAGTAGAAACCACCGAATTTTTTACGTCAACATTGATATTGCGAATTGTTTTCAAAATGTAATTTTAGACAATTTAAGATTTCCTTGCGATTTAAGGTTGGATAATTTAGTTTAGAAAATGTAATTGAAAAATAAACAATTTTTGAAGTTGCGATTTTTGGAAAATAAGTTTTTGTCTGAAATTGTATTTTTTGAAAAATAAGCCATTTCTAAAAATGCAATTCTTAGAAAATGGGGCCCTTTTTGAAAATGAGATTTTTAAGAATTCACCACTTTTTAAAAATTTGATTTTAAGAAAATTACTCGCTTTTTAAAAATGACTTTTTGGAAATATAAGCCCTTTTTGTATTAGATTTTAAAAAATTAATCTCATTTTGAAAATGTGATTTTACATTATCAAAGTCTTTAAAAAAATAAATTGGAACAATTTAACACTTTTTGGAATCTTGATTTTTTTGCAACTACGCACTTTTTCGAAATTCGATGTTTGTACCCAACATCCCTTTAGAAATCTGATATTTAGGACTTTCACGCTGAAACGCTAAAATTCCTTAAGTTGAATATTTGTGCGTAGAAATTCGGCTTTATTTTGGCAACATGTATGACTTCGTGTCTCGACGCGCATGTATCTGCAAATTTGATGAAGCTCTGAGTATAAATACGGTTGAATGCGTTGTACGTTGAAATGAAAGGGAAATGGTGATGAAAACGCATTGGAAATGACAGTGGCTGTGCTGAGTTGTAAAGAGAAAGCAGCCGAGTCCATTAAGCTTATTATGAGAGTTTGGATTTACGGAGCTTAGGAATATTAAGCTCACTTCTTACACTCTCAAAAGTCTTAAAAACATTCCGCCCCGCTCGGGGCACACGACGACTCTCTGGGAGACAAGGAAAAGGAAAGAAAGTTGCTCAAAGGAATCCCGCGCCTCTCGTTTCTTTCCCTTCGCCTTCTTATCACACACAAACAACGCACGGACAAAGAGGAACGAAGAGCAAAGCATGTTTTCATATTTCGCTTCTCCGAGCAAAAAGTGTGTAGACAAGTGGGAATGTTGAAATGAGAGGGAGACACGGACGAAGCAAGTCATTTGCCATTGTACTCTCGCATGTCACGTCGCATTTGTTATTGTCATCTAAAGTTTGATTCTCTTATTGATTAATCATGCGTCATGGATATCTTCCCAAACGATAAGTGTCCATCTTTAGCTTAGTCTTCGAATTCCGTCGTTCATAACAACACTTCGAATCTGAAAAACTTTAGGATACTTATGCTTGTGTAATTTGGAAAATTTATTTACATTTTCTATTCCCCAAAACATGGTTTTATTTTGGAATAGCATAATATCGCAATTTGTAATTTTTCTCCAGGTGGACACAATTTCAAACAAAAGTTTTTCACATAATACATAAATCTATAGGTAAATTTTCTTTTTAAATGATGTTTCATTTCGTATTACTGCGTACCAATTTGAATATTTTTAATAGTTCAATATTGTAGTCAATATAAATTTTCAATTATGGTAACTAGCAGTTGAGTAACCACAGTTTTTCAAACGTTTGGCTAAGAGGGTTAAGTATCTTCATATTTATTTTCTTGCATTCCAACATTTTTCAAGCTGATTTTGAAATTATGGACTTAGAATTTTTAAAAAGTGTTAATTAAAAATGTTTCGCAATTTTAAAAAGTGTTAAGGCTCATCTACACTTCACTTTAACTGCCGAGTGAAGGTAAAGTTTCTACTTTGTGACCATAGCAATAGAGTTTTACTT
>JAAXYX010003448.1:0-14432 GCA_036851915.1 Ptenothrix huangshanensis | reverse complement strand
TTCACTATGGTTTTGTCGGTTGTTGTAGCTGTAGCTGATGCTGATGCTGTTGTCAAACAATTTATAATTAAAGCTTTGAGTTTCCACTTGATTCAGCGTTACTTCAGCTAAGATCACATCATCACAGCAAAAACCACCATAGAAGGTATTATACACTATTTCCAGAGAGTAAAATGCATATTGTTTCCGTAGTCGATGTAGGTATGTGATGTAGTAACCATTTTTATTACCATACCTCAGATAATGTCAATGTTTTTTTTCACTTGCCATTTTATTTTCAGTTCTTTATATTCGTCGAATTATTTCGGCATGGGTTAATTAAAGCTTGTACATATATTTATTCGTTGGCTGGTAATGAATGTAGTACGTAGGGGAAAAGAGTGTAAATTCGTTTCGAAAATAAATGGTAACAAGTAGCCGATTGTGTGTGTATCACAGTCACACGGACAGATATTCACGTTAGTTGAGTTAGCAGTGCTTCGTCGATGTCGATACTTAAAAGGTAATAATTGATTGTTGATGTTATTAGAATTTGAATTGCAATTATTATAGTGTTTCGTGTCATGACCATGCTAAAAACTATAAAGGTATGAAATGAAATGAACTAGTTGTTGATGCACATACATGAGGGACTAGGGCAGGGTGGACGGTGACAGCATTTAGTATTTTCGTTTTTGACAACGACGACGGCTATGATTATGCACATCGGTGCATCAGTCATTCAATCATGTAGGTACCTATGTACATACATGCTGACAGTTACAGATACGCAATTGTGCTAGGAGATGCACGTTCTCTGTGTATGTCTATAGGTACTTACCTATGTATACTATGTGGGTTGTTGTTGTTGCGTTGGTCCACAGTAATAATAGATGTGGAATTGATGTATCGAACGTGAATTATGCATGCGTGAATTTTGAAATGGGAACAAATCTGTTTGATGACAGGACTTTTGCTTGTGTTGTTCGCTTGAATGTTTCAACTGCCATTAACCATTACATTGCTATCTACTGTCAGGCTACTCTACAGTCATAATCATCCAATGACTAAAGATTAACACATGTTATGTGTACTCGATTGTCCCTCGTTTTCTTTGTCGAAATGTTTTGTCAGTAATTACTCTTCAACATCTGGAAATTTTATTTTTGTATAATTCATTTGCATGGTGAGTGATGGAGGGATGAATTGGTTACTTAATTTTTTTTAATATCCGTTGTAAAATGCTGAGGTGATTTCTTTTCTGTGGCAATGGGTCTACATAATCTTATATTTGTAAAGTAATTCATGTCTGTATTACGCATAGGTAATACTGCTTGCCGCATGGCACTTCGTAGGCACTTTGGGTTATCAAAGGTGATCAAAAACCAATCTTAGTCAAGTCAAGCCGAGCCGTATCATGTAGATGTGATGCTGTGCAGGAATCATTAGAATTTAGCTATGCTACCGGTTCAACTTTAATGTTGTAGTTGATGCTGGTAATGTGGTGTGGTATATGGTTTAAATAAATTGGAGAATTGAAATTGAAATCGAAATTAGAAAGAGTTACGAACTTTTCGGCAGCGACCATCTAGACGGTAATTGTAGTTGTGTTTTGTAATTTCGTAATTTGTCAAAGGTTTGAGTGCCACATACTCTAGAGCTATTGCGTGTAGTGGCCGTAATAGAAAAGAAGACTACTTTACTAGGTATACTACATATTCTGTTGTATGCTGTACAGTCAATGCAAGACTAAACTACCCAAGTGAAGGGACTGTTAATGTTTTGATGTCTGACGTTATAGGGGGAATTATATGATGACGTTGAGTGTGTAACCTTATTATTCTCCGTTACAAAATGTCCAACTAGCCTAATAGCTCATTACATCAGAAGAGGTAAATGGTAAATTGAAAATCGAACATCTTGACTCCATTCTGTCTCTGCTGTTGTGTCGTTTGCATAGAATCTAGAATGCACATCCATGGTACCTGGATGAGTATGCACTCATGTCACATCTTTAATGTCACGTATTATGATGTACCATTACCATTGCCATGTGTAAACGATAACGATAAAATGGCAGGATATATATTGGCATTTAAAATTTTATTACCACTTCCACCGCTGTTTCTTCTGTCGTCAGTTCTGTCATAATAATTCTGCGTAGAAATACATGACAGAGTTGAGCACAGTCAGTACACGAAAGCAAAACACATAGCACGGTCATCTCTAAGGTTAGAACTTAAAAGTTAGAGCAAACGACAGAATATAGAGCTAGTAATCATGGCCTGGAAGTATGGAAATGAATTAAGAAACCAAAACAAAAACAGAAATAGTTAAAGATAGTTACATACACGCCAGAGTAATTGTACTTTTCTTGCCTTGCATTGCAATATATGCTTTGGAGTGGCATGATTTGCTTTGACAGCCTTCATTTAGCTTTCCGTCCCACAGACTAGCAATCAACTCGTAAGCATGTAATTATTACCTATGTAGCATTATTAGAAGGCAGTGGAAAACCAATAATAATTATTTGTCACATTATAAGTTGGGCATGTGGGTAAGAGCAGATAGTTTATTTGATGTGTGTTTGTGTGTGAATGGTAAAAAGTAATAAATTAGTAAGTTTGCAAGTTTGCGTAATAATTTAATGATCGCAATTGTGAATATTGCCATCGTAATCGTGATTAGTAGAGATCTTGATTTGGTGTTGGAGCCTCCGGGCATCAAGTACGAGTAATTTTTCGTGGTGTTACACTTTACTGTAAATTTATCTTTGCCGTCAATTGCTATACATACATACATATGTCCGTATTCCACACCACCGCTAATATTGTTATTGTATTGCTATTTGATTACCATTATGTCTTTTACATTTCTTCTATAGATAGACAGCATTTCAAGATAGAGACCCGATCAAACGTAGATAAAGGATATACGTACTAGTAATAAATGATGAGGCAAATGAAGAAATGGTTAGCATATATGCAATAGATAGCCATGTTACTCGAACGTACATGCTTTACGTGTTGTGTACTTATAAAGTTCTAGTTATAGTTAATTGTAATTAATTATATGTGTGGTGTGCTGGTGTACAGTGCAATTGTGAGTGAGAGTGTCCACCTATACATGTACAGCCTTAGTAGGAATCGTCGAGTCGAGCACAGGTGACAGGCCAGGAATTTATTTTAATGATACTCGGCTATGGAAATAACATCATATGACATCACATTCATTGGAGAACAATAATCAAATCAAACAGTTTGACATCATGAGTTGATAAATGTAATCATTGAAGACTTTTTTAGTGCGGATATTATTTTCCAACTAAGACTGCAACGCTGAGTAATGTAGCATGTACCATATGAAAGGCATCGGCATCGAAATCAGAATGAGCTCAGTGAAATGGAATCCTAGGTAATTTAATCCTACGGCATGGAATTCCAAGTTACTAAATAACGTATGTGTTTATATAATACACTGGTAACTACTGAATACTAAATGTACGGTACAATTGTGCTGTAAAGATGACACGAACGAAAAGTAACATGTAATGAGAGACTATATTAGCTGGCTAATTACATACTCTGCGTACAGCTAGTCAGGATAATGTTAGTTGTATACGCTTCAGGAGTATATTAGACTGTCATTACGATGTACTTTCTACATGGTAGCAGATTATTGTCAACTAGAACCAGAACCAGACAACGAAATGAAATGAAATGAAGCGATCAAATTACGATGTGATTTACTATTAAATATACATTATAGTCCTAGAATTACCTTTGCCATTATCATAGAAATTATTAGCGAAATTATTTAGTCGCATTGCAAATAATAGCAACCTTATATAATAACTGTCACGGGATTGAAATGAAGTAGGCCAACTGAGCTGAAGTATGGTCCTCAATTCTCTCCTGGTCTATTCTCCCTGTGCGTTCATAATTTTTGGTAGGTAAGCGTAGGTACATGTATATATTTTTTAGGATAATTATACTTTGTGTACTGTAGAGTCAGTATTGTGTGTGAACCTAGCTATTTGAATTGAACTGCACACTACAACATGTAACTGACTACTTGCCAGAGTTAAAAATTCCTTTCTCTCTCTTGGCTCCTGCAAAGTCTTAAAGATGTGAATATTTAGAGGGATAAATGGAACGTCTAATGTACTACCTACATACTTGGTGCTAGTTCCTTGTGTACATTCCATTGTATTGTGCCGTACTTAAGGCATGCACGCAGGTATGTATGTTGATTTTCATTACCTAATCGGTAATTTCATCTAAGCGATTGAGAAGTGAAATGTTAAAATTTTCAATTGGAAAATTGATGGTTTAAACGTTTAAACCGTGACTGAGACATAAAAATTAAACATCTATGTTATGCTTAGTAGAAATGGAAGTAGGAGGTAGACTAACAGTTTAGTGAGACAGAAAGGATCTATTGATTCTTTCTCTTGATACTGTCGTGTGATTGGGTGTTGAATATTTTTAAAGTTTTGAAGTTTCAAATAGTTTAACTCCCTGACTTGCTGTTGCTGAAGAATGTAGGAGCAAATGAGTGCTTGAAGAATGTGAATGGAAAGCGCGAAGTGGAAGCAGGTGCCTACGACTTTAACGTATTGTATGCACTAACGACTAACGACTTCAACTACTTGTCTCTAATATACTGTTCATTTCCATTTATGACATCAAAATTTGGATTGTGAATTTAAGACACGCTAATAATATTTAGTTTTTATTTTATAGTTCAACTTCCAGTTCACTTTTTTCCTTGCAACATTAACTAAACGGAGTCATAAACTAGCCACCAACCTGTCAACATCACATCAGCGTCACATGTATGTTATTATTTATTGTTAGACAAACTGTTGTTGACCAAGTCTGAAAACAAGACAAATTTTCAAGCCTGTGTAGTGGGTATGCAAGTAGGAAGGTACGTCGTTGAGTATTAATATTGAGTGGAAAGAGACTACCAAATATACTTTGCAGTTTATCTGTGCGTAATATTTGTAATGCTATGTGGTTGTAGCTGCCCATTACACATTTATCCTTATAGTATATAGTAGGACTGCACTACCGCAGTCACTGCACTGCAGACTGTACATATATACACTATAGACAAACACACAACTCTGCACATAGCTTAACTTTCCGTTAATTTTTCTCTTTTTCACTTTTTCTCTTTTGGTTTTTCACCAAGACTTGTTCACGTTCCTCCTGGATTACTATCTGTAGCTCTACAGATAGCTTTTGCTTTTGCATCGGCTGCTCCCATACTAATATCCTTTTCCTAAATAATTGACTTGGGCAAAAGTTAAGTTACTCTAATAGCTACCTAGTTTATGTAGTAGTGTAGTGTTAATATGTAGAACAAGGAGCTACATGTTTCATTGGATGCATTATATTACCTATGCTATATATGTACACTAGATTACATTCAACTGTTTGGGCTGAAATGAGGGAAGGTGAAGAAAAAAAAAAGATTGTGTATGTAGGTTTACAGTGTGTTTTAAGGTATTTGCAGACGAAAGAAGATACAGTCGCCGTCGTGTCGTAGTCAGTAGTGGAGTTTTGTTTTGGTTATGCTATGTGCTTGGTATATACCACCTACATGTATGTATATACACGACATGGAACCAAGGAACATTGTATTATCTTCTACATTATGTTGTATCTGTTCACAGTACATATTACGGATACAGTGTATAATGGTTGAATTTGCTTTCGTACATGACATACATATAGTTAAGTTATTCAGACGCTGATATACACGTCATTAGCGGAGTAGCGTATGAGATGTAGGTACTTGTTATTTAACTCTAAGTGAGGATAAATTATAAGGGACCATGTCAGAGTCAGAATCTTCGCAGGCAAAAGTATATTAGATAGGTATGTCAATGCATTTGTGGAGTGGTGCCTACTTAAGTAGGTACGTGTACCGCACTAGTGTACTACCCATGCCATGATGTGGCTGTGGGTATAAGCACAGTTTGCTATGCTCTACTAACAGAAACAGGGTTTTTCTTAATCATTCTTAATAGTCTAATGTTCCTATGCAGCATGTAGAAAGGTAGAAACTCGTGAAAAGTATTGTAATTTATAATGATAATTAACTAAAAGGTCATGCCTTGCAGTGGTATTTTGGCTTCGGCATCGGCTTTCCTAAAGGAAATGAACGGATGTGAATGTGTGATGGGTTTGTGTGTGTCAGATTAGAATAAGTATCAACGTTTTATGGGATCCAAAATTCATTTCAAAATTCACAGTTACGAATACGAGTGAGATTACGAGTACGAGTACGAGCACGAGCACGATTCAAACCTGCCATGCGTTAGCGTTGTTTGTAAAGGAGACAAGGACACAAAGATGGACGGTGCAAGTTTGAATATGGGACGTTGATACGAGCTGTTATTTTGATAATATACGTTTAAAAATGTTTCCTTATCCTTAACCTTTTCCATGCGGTATTTGCAATTAGGAATTTTGGAAAAAATACTTCCCGTAAAATATTTTATTTGTGATTTGAAATTGATGACGATAAAATACAAAATACAGCGCTAGCTTTAATTCAAAAATAGTAGGAAAAGTAGGAGCAAAATTTTGTATTGTAATGTCTTGTTCTGACTGTCTATTAGCCTTAAACAATTTCATTTTTTTATTTTAAGCAGACATAGGATGCTACTTTTGTAACCTTGCTTACGTAGGGGAAAATTTAATAATGTTTGTTCATGCTATGTTGCTTTTAGTTATTGTACTTTACTTAAATATGAGCCAATCTCCAGCATTACTAAAGAAAAGATGATGCTGATATTCCTCGTGCTGTGCTATAAGTGCGAACCCGAAAAGGGATTGTGACTGTAGGGGTTTGGATGTGAACGCGGTAGTAAGTCGTAGTAGGAGTAGAGTCAATTACCAAAATCCCTAGTTCCTTTTAGTAAGATAAGTAGTCAGCACCAAGTACCTGCCTATTTACAAGCCTGCCTATGTGTCTGCAGTGTTGTCATTATCATTCATCAAGTAGGAAGACTCATTATATATTTAACCATGAGGAACCGTAGAATACCTCCCTGAATTAGAATTTGGGTTTAGTTTGTGCTGGCACTAGTGTTAATATATGGAGGGGAAAATTAGTCAGCGGAAAATGGATCATCCTTGATTTGTCCATGCATGAAATCATTTACCTCCATAAATGATTTCATTGTTGTTCAATTGTTCCTTACGTGGACAGCAATACAATGAGTAGTTTCCCTGCATTGTTTCAAACAACTTGTTTAAAATACTCGATTATCTCTGATTGGTTTTGTACACAGTTCACCACTGCTTCTGCCACTACATTCAAAAAATGACGAAGGAACACGAGTAGGAGCACAAACAGCGACAAACTAAAACACCATCACAAAATCAAATCACATCATCAAAGAAAACAATCAGAACAAATAACGCTAACATTTGAGCTTAACATTTACCTTTAAACTTCACATTCAAGTCTTTTGTGGGCTATTTGTTTTACAATGAGAAGGTCTTCAAGGAGTACTGAGAAACTTAGGCTAAAAAGTTCATCTAAGTCTGATCTTTGTTTGCATTTTTTCTGTCTGGGTTAACTTGTCTGCTGTACCATTTAAGACCGTACAATTCTATGGCTTGGTATGGTATGGTGTGGCATAAATAATGCAGCTGTGTGAAAATGTTGTAAAGTTGTTTATTTATTTCGAATTTGATAAGGCATTCTTTTTATTTTAAATGAAACAATTCATATTTATGGGTATTAGACTTAATTTATTACGGTATTAAAATTATGACATTAAAATCATTTGTTGTGCCACATTACAAGACAAAGACCAGAGACTGACAAGGTAAAGCTTTAAGATGGAATTTAATAAAGTGTGACTACTGTTACTGCTGTGACTTTGGCTTTAGTTTAAACTGGTCAGCTGGGAACTGTTTCAAATTTCCAATTGCAAATTTCAACTTTAAAGTAGAAATGGATGGGAAAATGTACATTATAAAATATGTGAAAATCATACCAGATTTATTTAAGAGTTTTGTTTTTGTATTTACAATTGCTAGATTAGAGCTAGTACAAAACGACTGCCAAACTATTTGCGTCTACATAGTAATAGTGATGATGTACATATATAGGTATATATAATTATATATAACCTATGCAGGTATGCTACCAGTGGACCAAAACACGTTGACTTTACGTTGCAAAAATACTTTCTCTCATCTCCTCACACATTTAAAGATAGAGTTTTATTTTGGTGTCTGCAAACATTGAGCAAAGCAGAATTAAATGTAAAAAATAACATAAAAGTGAGCATATAAAATAGGTATTCTGCGTAGAAAATGCCAGTGAGTACAGATATATGACTTACGTAGCACATGGTCAGTCTCAGTCCCAGTCTATTGCACTTAGAGGATAAATGTATTGTAGATTGTAGCCACACATCCTGCATTATTCGCAAGATTCCTATAATAATTCCTTTCTGAACCGTTCAGTGACTAGTGAATGAGTGAGTAAATGAGTGAGCCGAGTGAATGAGTGAGACTGAGTCGTAGTGAGCGTCTACACGTATAAATAATAGTAATAATAATACGATGGAAGATGCGCGTAAGATTAAGAGAGCGGGATAAAACTTTTATAGGTGCAAGAGACGAAATGATTTCATTTAATTTGTAGGAAACTTTGCTGTCTGTCATTTCTATGTGTAAGCGGATGGACGAACGCTATTGTACCTGTCTTCTTGCGTTGCTGTAAATATCCTTCGAAAATATATTAAATGATTGAGACTTGGAATTTAAAATGGTCATCATGAGTTGTGTTTGTTGGCGTAGTACGAAATAGTGTTGTAAATTTTAAAGCTGTTGTTCCCAAATGCAAACTTGTACGCAGATAATGTTGTCATGGACATGCTATTAGTCTAGAAAGCACAAAGTAAATTTGACGGAGAGGTAGGTAAAGGTATTGTTATTCGTTTGCTGATGTTACTGGTGGTGGTGCTGTGCTGATCCTGCCTCACTCTTGCATGAAATTATTGTTATCGGATACACAGTATGGTCAGTATATAAACAGTAACGGTCACAGGGATAGTTACGTGAATTCCAATTGGTAAATACAATGCAGAATACAGTGCACTATACTGAATAAAATACAATGCAATGTGCATGTGTGTGTGTTCCCTAGTGTGTGTCAGAGAGCGAAACGCAGGTTGCTCATTCTCGTTGCTTCTTGGTTTTTAAACTTCTAAAGAGCTGAAAATATATACGTAGAAAAACTAAACAATAAAAATGAGTCATCTACAGCAAGGAGTGTTTTCTATACGATAGTACTACGGCGCTTTAATATCAATTATACGAAATAGCGAAATAAGAAAAGTTGCATTTTACTACAAAGTTGCTCATGTACATCTATCTCAAGCATTTTGGCTGTTAACTCTCTATCCTTGTTTTGTTTTTGTTCCTTCACTATAGTTTACTTCCTTCGCTTATTCCTCTCTGTGTGAGTGAGTAAATAACTGTCAATTATACAGATGTGAGTACAGCTTCGAATTTGGTACGTGAGATAGATAGATATAATAACATTGTAATATTCCTAGTTGGTAGTTATTGTGATCACACTTGTGTCGGCTTTAGGTGTGAGAAGATTTTAAGAGTAAATTAGTGAATTGAATACGTGAATTATTGGTCAAATAATTACAGTGTTCACAGTCACAGTCAAATTCACAGTTTATCTACCGCTGTCGTAAGTCAATATTATGATTATTATCGACTTATCGCTCGTGCTTAAGGTACCTATAGTGTGGTAGGCAACGACGATTAGGAATGCGATATGTGAACAGAAAATGCATGCATCGAGGGAAATTGGAAAGGCCGGAAGACAATTATCATCATATTTCACGAATGCAAAGGGTAACGATAGATGTGAATGTAGATGTACTATGAGGACGATGTACAATGCTAATGCATGTACAAGATACTCGTGGCTCGATCTTATGACCATGTAGTCTGCGTTCTTCTGTAAGTAAGGTGCATTCCTATGCAGATTTGCCATGTATGCATCTATGTAAACGTGCACTGTGTGGGCATATTATGCCTATTGTTTATGCAGTGCCATGAAGAAAATTCGTGGTTGGCTATACTTACGCATAGATTGGTGGAATGGCACGCGCGTAACTCGGAGTTGTTGGGCCACTATTAAATGTCCAGTTATTAGCATTTCCCCATATATATTGCAGCTAGGTGTGAGGAGTACATGATGCGAGTATGCACATAAAAGGCAGTGCTGCAAATATTGGGAAGACAAGGGCGAAGGATGCTGTAGACGACTAGGCAGGAGAATAGCTACGGCTACAATACTTCCTGTGTGGCCAGCCAACTTTTAACGAAGATGAACGAAACCAATGGCATTATTTACCATGCATACCTCGGTATGTGGATACCTAGGCTAGGTACCTACTCATACTTGGTATCAGATTTCAACTCAAACAGAGGTTTCCTGGACGAGACTGATGAGTACGGTGATGACGATAGCACTGTATGTATGTCATGTCATGTCATGTCCACACGCACGTATCTTTTATGGATAATCAGAATCAGCTCTGGTCATAAGGAATTTTTTTATGGGAGCAATAACAATCCGCTCGCTTAAATTCTGGCTCACGAGCCTGGTGTAAAAGTCAACAAGTGATTTTTAAAGTAAAGCAATAGCAAAGGGTAGATAAGATAGAGACTCAAGAGAAACGACGAAACGGTAGAGCAAACAGACTCTAGAAGGATACAGCAGACCACCATAGAGCATACAAAATGCAAAAAAGAACAGAAACATCATGAAAAGTTAAGGGTTTGATAAAAATTTAAATTGAGAAATAATTTCTATCTTGTTTGACCTCCTGACTTGAATTTTAGTTTTTCGTACACAAAACCTACACCACCACACTACTTACTAGCAATCAACTGTGACTTGTCCCTTTTTCGCAAGTACACACACATATATAAATAGGTACCTATACAAACACTCATGTGTAAATACTAAAAATTCTTTGCACCGTGTAAGCTTAGTTATAGTTCACATGCAGTGTTGCTTTGGCCCATCAAAATTGGCTCGAAACATAATCATATAAATTGGTGATACATAACTATAACTATGTATGTACAGGTAGGCAGACGATCAGGTCTAGACTTTTCGACAGTTGATCCTTTTCAGCGTTCAGTTGACAAACCAAAGCTGAAGTCTTGAAAACATCAGTGAGTAGTGTAACAGATTGCCTTAACAGAGAGCATACACGCATAATTACTTATGCATTATTTTGACTTGATCCTTTTCAGTGTTCAGTTGACAAACCAAAGCTGAAGTCTTGAAAACATCAGTGAGTAGTGTAACAGATTGCCTTAACAGAGAGCATACACGCATAATTACTTATGCATTATTTTGACGAATGAACTCAATACAATTTTTTCATTAGTGCTAGGGCTGCATTAGATTAGATGGATCGCATTGCTTAAAAAGGGAAATTTGGGATTTTGGTTGGGTGCAGCGAGTATGGTAATGTGCAGTTGATGAGCTGGATTCAATTGTGCGTGGCTGATGATGAGTTAGAGTAGTGACAGTTGGAGGTGTAAAAAAACCAGTACCATTGATTAATCAGAGGAACCATAGTTAATATTTGCATAAATGCGTACGCATTATTATGGTGGGGATGTGTGTGTTTACTGTGCGTGTGATGTAGATGTGAGCGAGTAGAAGCAAAAAGAAAAGGGAAAAAAGCAGATGTCTGCATAGGTAGTCAGAATAGTTAAGTCCAAGGAAGCCATTCAGTTTCAATTGACACGCATTTCTGCCTGTAATAGAAACGCTAATCGTAAGGTTACACTGCTTCGAGTATGGCGTCAACTAAACGGAAAACCACCTCTCATGCCACGAACATGTTAGAATACATGTTGGTCTCACTCTATCACTTTCCAATATCCTCATAAAACAAATTTTGAGTTTGAATAATTTGCTCTTATCTGGATAGAAGTAGTACAGTTAAAGTTAAAAGGTTATTTAGGTGGACGAAAATTGTTTGTCTTAGTACCTATGTATATACTGTAAGTATCATCAAATACATATTGTAGTCTACATTGTGTAGATAGTGGATCTCTTGATTCTGTTTTTTGGGTTTGACCGTTTGAGTGTTGGTTGGTTGTGGTTGGAATTTGATTTGTATTTCCACTTGTATTGAGACATAAGGGGAAATTAATTGAAAGTAAAATGTATTTTCCTCGTATCTGTAAAAAGTGAGTGTGTAAAAGTCACATCAAAAGTTGTTGGTTGTTCTTTCATGTGTACTGAACGATGTTCGTTGCTGGTGTGCTCTGCTGCCACGATACTTTGATGTAGGTATTTTGCATATTTACAAAATGTTTATTAATGAAAACGATTTGTTTTTGTTGTTGCTCTGCTCTCTCAAAAAACGCTTGATTTCATTCCATTTCCATGCCATTAGAGATGATCAGAATCAGAGAGTAAGATCACATCACATCGTTTCTATCACACCTTAACAAATTAACAATTTTTAGTATATGAATAATTGGTGAGGTAAGTTGAAGTTGAAAAGTCTAGTATTCTACTTATTTTGCATAGTAACAACAGTTTAATGTTCAGTTGTTCCTGAGGTAGGTACCTGTCTCCCTCCAAATCACATGTAATGGCAGTCGGACAGTCGAGTCAAGTTGAAGGCTTTCAAAAGATAATGATGACGAGATATGTATACTTTGTCTGCAAATCTGTAGAAATCTGCATAATTTTAGTGTAGGTACGTGCACAAAAGCAAAAACCTAAGGGAAAAGGAAAATCGTAGTGCATTGAAAGCCTACACGTTGATAGAATGGATTATGATTCCAGGATGACCAGGAATCAGGAAAGCTTGACTTTAACGAGAGCAATTGGGAAAGAAGATGATGGTAAAATTATTTGAAGATGGGAGTCCCCTTTGCCTGCTTCAATGGATGTATAGATAATTCTTGAATCAAGTTTTTAGCATTTAACGTTTGACTTGAATGTAATATAAAGTAATCTATTAGATAAATAATTCACACTCTCCTCATACTGGTATCTCATTGGATGATCATGACCACTAATCACTATGCTATGTTTAGGGCAATTTTTAATGTTTTAATTCATCTTCTTCCCTCTTCTCTCTTCCTCACTTTTTTCGTGTGTCTGGGTGTTGGATGGAACATTGTTGTGTGTATTGCACACAGCACACCGTCTTGTGTTACTTTTGTCAGTGGAAATAACTAGAATTCTAGGCGGTCATAATTGCACTGTCTTCGTAAGTTGTTTGTAGCTTACATTCCTGAAGAACATAAAATCCATTTGCGTATAATTTTATTGCATTCATGCAACCACTTGCCGTACCATGCCAATCCATACCATACTATACTCCACTCCGTACTCCAAGATAGCCAGAGTCAAAGTTATGGTAATTCGTTCTGTTTCTGTAAAGTACAGCTGCTTATATGTATATACAGTAAAATCCCGTTATACCGACACTCGTTATAACGTCCATCTCGTTTTAACGACGGCACATAACCTCTCCGTGGAAAAACCTATGCTCTCCCATGTTAAATAGTCTCGAATAACGTCACCTTTTATAACGACATATTCGTTATACCGTCATGCTTCAACCTCCCCTACAGTCGCATTTACGTTCAATTTCTAAACTTTATAACGCCATGAATTTTTGACTTGAGTATCTCCACGAATTTGAAAACTTGTTTGAAGAATCTAGGCTCAGGGCCCTTGATCAGCCATCAGTTCAGGAGTTTTTAATTCCCAGAGAATAAATTATAAAGTTGCCCACCATGAAGCAGCCCTAGTTAAACACATTAATTGTGATGAGGTCTTGTGCATTTATGGTGTGTTGGTTCCTAAAAGCGTTGATTGCAATATTATTAGTTTCAATTTTTTGTTAACCGACAAATGTAGATGTGTATAATATTTATCGCAAGAGAGTAAAGTGGTGAAGACAAGTTAAGGTCTCGGTGGATGAAATTATGTCATATTAACTTAGATAAGCGCTTGTACACGTACACAAGGAAGACTTATACCTTTGTCTTATTACTAAACAACTATTATGATTTTGTAATCATAATTGTTTTCAAATTCTATATTACTTTTCAAAAAATGCATTTACTGTAGCCCCTAGTTAATTACCTTTAGTTAAAAAGTTTCTTATTCAACTAAACATGGCAGCCTGTAACGTCCAACAACGTTATAGTCTATACCGTCGTCTCGTTATTACGTCCGAAAGCATGCTCTCAGTGAGGTGTCCGTATAACGAGATTGTACTGTATTTTTTTTGACTTGTGCATTGGATGGCTTGAGCGTTATTTTTCCCAGCCATAACAGTGCTTATAGCACTGACTGTACACAAGTCACCGTATACTTTTCAAGGCCTGTCTGAAGATATG